>VXBR01005505.1:311831-360706 GCA_013400215.1 Cisticola juncidis
TGAGCTGACAGAAACTTAGTGGAGGAGATGAGAAAGGTGGGAAGGGGTTAGAGGAGCAGTACCTTTCGGTGGTCTGAGCTGTTACATTGCACATGTGAACTCATACTTATGCATTTCATCTTCCCTTATGGGGAAACATATTTACAGCAGCAAAATAATAAATGGCATAATGTTGATGCTAATGGGCATGTTTTACTTCCTTTCTTTTTTCTTTTTAAACATGCCTCCTTCTCTATATTTGATGAATAAAGGGACTATTTTATTTTTCTGTAAATTTTCCTCTATGTCACAATGTCTTTTTTGAAAGTCAACCATACCTCTAATAGATTTATTCTCATTAATGTCTCCAAAAACATCTCTGCAGACATAACCTTGTGGATCTTTCTCAGCTTCTGCTCTAAAAATCCCCTGCATTCATTTCACCATTAATATGGTATCCATCCCCATTGGTTAACCTTTGACTTAATATTTTTAATGAAAATGGTGTAGAAACAAAACAAATATATCATCATTAATTATTGTTTGGGACATTCTTTGGGATGCTATATTTGGAATAAACAAACAAATTTGTATCTTGACAGGAGGAGATTAACTATCTTTATCCTTTTCTGCTTTCTGTTAGTGAAATAATTTGAAGGGACTCTCAAAATATATGATCCATTGTTATTTAGCTAAGCAACTTTTAGTTTGTCTTGGTAATCTCCATCCTATGTGAACTAACCAAAATTTTGATTTGAATACAAATCTCACAGGAGCTGCTGTCCTGCTTAGGTTTCTGGTATTCTATCTTGGCAGGAACTTGAAAATAAAAGGAAAGGCTTATCCAAAAATCCGAATCTTCCAGAAAATTTCTGTTTAGTTCTGCAAACTGTTCTTGGTCTTGAGCATGCAAAACTTTGTCGATCGTCATTCTGCCCAACGAGGCCTATAAGTTGTCATGCTCATTCTAATGGGTAGACTTCCCAGAAAAGTCTCCATTTCAAGGGCATGAGAAAATAATGCTTATTACTTAAAGATAACTTATTGACTATTTCTGACCATAGCATCTCCTGAAATACTGGTGACTTATTGAAAATCCAGTGTTGAATGAAGAAGGATAAATATGCCTGGTGTGGTTTACTCCACATTGTTTTTTGCCAGCAAAAGTGAGGATCAATAGAGCCATTTATAACTTAAATAGAAGTAATCTTGTAACCTAAACAGCTCATTTTCTTGCTCAGAAGTAGCACAAGTATTTTTAGAACATTTATTTTTAGCAGTTATAGGCTCCTAAGAGTTACATTTTTTAAAAATTATTTTTTAATCAAGAAACTCTTAAGAAGTATTTTGAAAATATCTGTGACACTAATAAGTGAAGATGTACCAGAAACTTTATCTGAATAATTTCAGAAATAGAGACAAATGTAGCAGATGAGAGGATATTTTTATTTATTTACTTTTCAAAATAAATCTAAAAGTGGTGAAACACTAATTTAAGAAATCCCATTAGATGGGGACTTTTTTTTCAAGGTCACAGCTTATGTTTGGGAGGTGCAAATCTGGAGCTCCTGATATCCTCCAGAAAAGCCAGCCTTCCTTGGCTCTAAATTCACTCAAGATCTTCAGGCACTTTACAAGGCTTCCCAAAGGCTGCTTTGTTTATTCACATTGCAAGATTCCAGGCATTGGTGAGTCAGGTCCCTCTTCTGTTTACTCCTTAGTGCTCAAGTGTGTGTATTTAACAGCGTTTTCATTACCTGCACCTGTGCATTACACCAAGCCATCACTCAGCAGGCAATAATCTAGGGAACCATTGTGCAACTGGCCTCATTTATAAAGGTCAAGACCTGCTGCAATTTGTCCACAGAACAAGGGTTTGCCAAGCAAATTGCTACAGATCGAGTGAGCTAAAATTTAGATGGCGCCATTAATTTTGAAACATGTTACTCATCAAAATAATATAGTAAAATCGAGCATGGAATACCATGGCCATTATTTCTATGCTGAACTTTAAAGAGGCTTTATTCTTCATAGGAATATGAAAGTTATTTTTATCTTTTTATCATACTACTGATGAATGATAGATCCAAATAAATTTGGATGCCTTTCTCAGTTGGAAAAGAAGATGATTATGGCCCAAAGTAGGGAAGAAACACTAACAGCTAATTTTGTACATCATGAAAGGCCCTTCTTAACTTGATGATTACTAAGTTGAACTACTTGACCTTATAAAAATAATCAGGTATTTAATATCTATCATCACTGCCTCAATTTCAGGATGTAAAGCCATTATTGTTAATACTTGAAACAGTGCAGCTTCACTTGGAGTACAATGCCTGGTCCAAAATACCTCCATCTACACAGATTTTTAGTATATGTACCCTTAAAAGAATCTTTGAAAGGCTTTAGCAGCTGATGTTATTCTTTGTGTTATAGACAGACCAACTGCTTCTAACCAATACCAGAGACTCAAGCCCAGAAATTGCATTTCTTTAGGGCTATTAAGAGCTTTTTCTAGACAATGAGAAGAAACTTTGGAATAAAATCTTCAGTCCTGGGGTCTTGATCCCACAGTCCTTTTTTACACTTGAGTCCAAGAGGCAAGACCTCTTGACCTCTAGGCAAGACTAGGCATACCTAGATTATGCATAGCTCTGGTGTGTGTTGTCTGCAGAAAGATCACACTGACTGCAAATTATTTGATGTAGTGTGCAGTATTTCTTTAAGAACCCTTAAGAAAAGAATTTTTAAGAACATTTAAGTATTCTAGGTAAAATGTAGAAAAAGAGCATGATTAATTTTCTACAAGGATATTAATTCATTTACAAATGGTTTAGTCCTCCCAGATTTCCAAGTTTCAAATGTGCTCAATGAAATAAAAGGAATAGATGCTGAGTTTATGACATAATTTTCCTCAAGAAGGTATCACAGCACTCACAAGCTCTTCCTTGTATCCTGCATATTCAGACATCCTTACAGCAACACAACATGGTGTAAACTGCCTTGGACTACAGATGAGGACATTACTTAATATTTGAGTTTGGGTTTGTTTGAATTTGGCTCTGGGATTCAGCAAATGCCCATGCAGCTGGGCCTTGGTGCATAATGTAACTGAGAGGGCAAAATGAGGACAAAAATGTGTGATAGCTTATTATTTTTAATTTTTATTGCTTTTTATTATTTTTATTTGCTTTGATCTTTTGAAATATCACGTTAACAGCCTGGAGGTTACAGTATCTATTAGCTTCTGAGAGATGTTTCACCACCCTAGAAGAAAATATGTTGGCAAAGTAGTGATGGAAATTATGTACATTATTCATTTTCTGTGCTCTGTGGGTAAGTGGGAGATTTGATTTACCAACTCTCACTCTAAGAGGATATGATTTATTTAAAATTCAGATCTGATTTTTAAAACAAAACCAAAATAGCACCTTTTTCTTCAGAATGTGGCTGTGAATCTCAAAACATACTTTATTCAGCTCTACTTAATATAACTTTTGTTACATATGATTCTGTAACAGAAACAGATTATCCAGAGGGATGGTGGATGTCTCATCCCTGGAAACATTCAACATCAATCTGGATGGGACTCTAAGGCACCTGCTTTAGCTGAAGGTGTCTCTGCTCAAAGTAGAGAGGTAGGACTGAATGAGCTGAAGGGGCCCTTCCAACCCAAACTCTTCTATTATGCTAGTTATAAAAAGATACATCTTTAGAGATTGCACAAGGTCTGTAGAGTTTTCTGAGAGTTGTCTTGCATTTCAACTGCTCAGTGCACTGAGGCTCTGCTGTGTGTGCACTTACAGCCTGCAGGAGCCAGAGCAACATTTTGCTGAAACTTGTTAGTTGCAATGCCTTTGAGAAATGTTGCTTTAGGATGTATGAATGGACAGGAATGGACTGTCCTAAGCCTGGACGTCCTCCACTTACATTAGTGCACAAATTCTACACACTGAAGTGATAAGTTGGAGATCTGCTTCTTGCTCTAGGACTGGCTGGTTTGATTATGAAGTTGTGCTCTTCTGAGAGATACACTGGATTTCTAGCTCCAATACATGAGATTATCTCAAATAACTATATATGTAAATACATGTATTTATAAAGCTATACAAATATGCATATGTGACAGAGATAGGATGTGAAAAATTGTAAGAGTAGAACAAATTGTAATACTATTTGTTGAATCACAAATATGATATATGAAAACCTCACTATTTTAATAAGGAACAATTGCAGTGTTTTTTCATTAACAGATGCACCCTATACTGGCAGGAGTTTCTCCATCAGAAGAGAGTAGTGAGGAAACACATTATCTGTACTAGTAGTTCTTTCTTAATTTTGTTTGCTATGATTTAATGGAATAAGGGCAGAACTTAAAGCACTATATACATGTGGGTCATTAGTTCCCCAAAAGAAATTTTAGGCATACTTCTCTAGGTTTTTATTTGTGTATCACATCTTTGAATTCAAATATAACAGAGGATAAACTGGCTTTAATAATGAGGATTTGATCAACATTAGTAATGCTGCATAAGAGTACAGGGATTTTTGACCTTGGATACTACTCAGTGCTGCTCTTTAGAATAAGTCTCCCAGAGCCAATTCCTTGTTTGAAATGCTTCTAAAGGTATTTAGGTTGCAGCTTTTTGGAAGCAAAGTCCTACCATATAGGTTATGTCTAGTCTATATTTATGTTAAAAGTTAACTTGGTACAACATGTTTGTACATGCAGCTGGTTGTGAGGAACTGATTGTGCAGTTTTTTATAGTTTATATTTTTGGGTAGCTGTAGCCTGGTCCCTTAGGCTGAATGTCTAGCAGAGGATGGAGCATACTGGATGCCCTCCTGGAAAGCACCTTCCAGCTTATTTTCTCAGAAAGAAATCCAATTTGTGAATTTTGCAACATGAGAGATAATTCAGGAAAGGGACATTACTGGGAGATTTCTGTAGTGCTGTCCTGATTTAAGTAACAACTGTGGATAAATCTGTACTCCTGATTAGCTCTGTCTTCATGTTGCAAATGGATCTATGTGAAAATGTTTGGGGTTTTTTTTGTATTTTTATTTTCCCTATTCAAAATGCATCAAAGGAGCTGGGCAGGAAGTGGTTTCTGATTCTACATAGTACTTTGTGATTACAGTTTTCCTGTATCACCACCTAGGATGAGACTGGCAGCTTTTAAGCGTCTTCCTGAGAAAGTAGGTTAAGGGAGAGAGACTCTCTGAAAACTGTTAACAGCATATTTTCTTCTGAGAAAGGTTGGTCTCCTGAGAAAACTTTTAGTTCCAGTGAGTGAGTTTGGCAATTTTAACAAAAAATGCTATATCAGCTTAACTTTTCATTGCAGGCTAATGATGTTGATAAATGCACTTTGTGAACTAAACAGTTTTTTTGTTGCAATTCTGAGTTTTACTTTACAATTAAGAACCAAAACTGCACAAAGCAGCTGGCTTTAGGAAAATATTATCTCAGTAAATGCAGATGTAAAGATGCAAGCTAGTTGCTTCCAGTACTCTGCCTAGCATCATCTAGAGCTATAGAAAGACTTGGAGATAAAAATAGAAAGGAGAGTCATATGAAATACTAATGTAATTTCAGCTTGCTTGCAATAAAACTTGTTACTGAAATCTAGTATCTATTGGAATTATGTTAGTACTGACCTAACTTGTCAGCCATATATTAAAAATTTAACATATAATAAAGATTAAGTACTCAATAGTTCATAATAATTTATAACAATATAGTATTACCATCACTGATGAGCATGAAGACTTTCATTAAGAAATGGGTGTCTCTACCCAGTATTAAATTTATATGTAAGTTTTCTCCTAAAGAATATATGATGAAATAGAACCAGAAGGGAACATCTGGATGATTTTTCAGGGAGGATTCTGCCATTTTTACCTGTCTTTGTATTGATCTTTCTCAGTACATGCAGACTGCTTTATGTTTCTTATGTGGAAAGGCTGGTTCTTTAGCCTATGAATGAGAATCAATAAATGCAGAGTGAACATATTCAACAAAGAGGTTAATTAAATACTGTTAGGTGCTGATGGTTATTTGTTTTTGGCTGTTTTGTTGGTGCTTTTTTCCTCACTAAATTAAGGGTGTTAATGATACCCACCATTGAAGACAATTTGTTTAGTAGTTTGATTCCTAAGGGCCTTCTCTTAAATAGAAGTGTTAATTCACAGGACTAACTGCTCCCTTATAGAGGAAAAGTGTTTAAGATTTTATGCTTAGAATTTTATTATCTCTTGGTTTTGCTCTTGTCTGTGCTTACAACAGAGCTTACCAGAGAACCCCCTACTGTTAAGCATAATTTAAAGGAGATGAGAATGCTCCACATGTAATGCCCAGAGAAGCTGTGGATGTCCTGTTTCTGGAACTGCTCAAGGCCAGTTTGGATGGGGCTCTGAACAATGGAAAGGGTCCCTGTCCATTGCAGGGGGCTTGGATCTAGGCAATTTTTAAGGTCCCTTCCAATCCAAACCCTTCTGTGATTCTATGATGTATTTGAACTCTCAGTTAAAATTAGGAGTTCATATTTTTTGGATCGATTCTGCTTAAAGTGTTTCCTTAATAATAAGCAAAACAATCATCTTCTCTGTTTCTCTGACATGTAAATGAGTGCTTCATTTCAGCAATGTACTTGTACTGTACAAGTAGTGAAGAGATGATACTCATAGGATGTTCTGTTACAACACCAAATATATTTTTTAAAATATATGCAATTTTTAAATAGCACTGCCTAGAACCTTAATCAAAAAGCAATTATGCCTTGGCTTTCAAGTGCTTTGCCATTCTATATTTGAGTATGAGAGCTCCTGTAACTGTGCTGTCTCCAGCAGGACACAATGGGTTGGTGGTCCCTACTTTTCCTAATGTGCACATGCTGATCAAAATTGCTACATGTCCAGATTAAAAGGTGTGTATGCACATGCTATCAAACAGGATTATTCAGAGTTGATGCATTTAGATTCAAGAGTTGCTGCCTGCTTTTCAGAGTAGATGTCCACGTGGTGATCTGAAAGAATATTCTAAAACATAGCACCATTGACTTAGAAAATGGCATCTTCTAATTTTTCAGGAAATATAGCAATGATTGCAGATTTATGTAGGGGGAGTTTCAATCCAGAGGTCCCAAAACAGCCACAGGCTGCCAAGATGCTAAGTGTGTGTGCATGTTTATGTGTTTCTCACAATTTTCTTCTGTGTTACAATGCAGAAAATGTATTTGTATGCAGTGGAACTGAAAGCATCTGGCTATTTGTTCTAAGACGGTTTTGTTGCATGGTCTTGGACTGAACTGGTAAGAGAAATACAAGCAGCTACAAGACTTTAGATTATTTTCAACTAGAATCCAGGTAAACTAAACAGAAAAGATATGGTTCTGTGAGAGTATCCCATGATTTCTTTAGCTAATGAGACTTGTGCACTCAGACAAATCCACTGATATGTCTGAGACCTCTGGGTTTTTCTCTGGCAAAGCCCTTTGAAAGAAAAGTTCAGTATGAAAATTCATGTATGTAAGCTGCTAAAGATACAAAAGGAGTAAGTGGGGTACTACACTGTAAATTAGCAGCAGGTATGCATCTATCAAAAATTTATAGAAGGGACCTGCTTCATACAGCAGGTAATGCCAGGAATACAAATCACCTCCTTGAAAAAAGGTCTCAGGGTTTTCCCAGAGCAAAGATGAAAAGAAAAAGAAAACACTAGTGACTGTGTTTTCCTTAGCAGCACAACCTGAAATCTGTCTCAACACAGCAAGGAATGTTTACAAGATTGCTATTAAGTATTGACTCTGAACATCTTTGAGATGTATCAAAACAACCAGATTAACCTTTGGTTACTTGCTTGTTGTCATTGTTGGGCAAACCCTGTTTAAGTGAAAATATTCTGTATTTTTCTTTGCTTTCATTTGGTTCATCAGTGTATCTCCCATCCTTGCTGCTTCCATTAGCACCCATGCTGTGAAGTGATTACCCCAGGTGAGAAGATTAAAATCTTGCCTGTTACGTTTCGAGTGCACCCTCACACTTCTGAAATATTTTTAATTAAAGCCTCTGAAAACTGTATTTACTCTTTAAATCCAACACTTAGCAGCTGTAATGAGAAGCAGGCCTCTTCACAAGAGAGCAGCTGAACTACCTGAGACAAGACAGAGCTTTGAAGAGATTACACATGCCCTAAGAGGTCAACAGCTAATTTGCTTCTGATAGAGCTTTCTAAAGCAGTACAAGCCACTTAACTGCATTTATTTTAACAACTCTAATGTGACTAAATCTTCTGTGGAGATAATCAAACAATGGGTGCAACATCCAATGTCCCTGTTATGGCATATTCAGTGGTGCAGACAGTGAGTTCAGACATAAAGCGTGGTGTGGATCAGTTCTTGTATCAAGATGATTAGCTCCCAAAAGCTGTAAAGGAATGGCTCAAAGATGTACTGGCAGATCACCTTAGATTCTGCTTGAAGTTTCTGTATTTAAGCTACCAGCACATCAATGATACTACCTACATCCTTTACATGAATAGGTAAAATTTCTGTGGTTTGCAGTGGATCCAGAGAAACTTTCTCTCTTTTCTAAGCTGAGATCAATTGTATAAATACAGAATAGTGTATAGGAATCCTGTATACTGGTATCAAGGCTGAAAACTAGCTGTTAATTGGCACAATATTGACATCCTTGCTATAGAGAAATCCTGGAGCTCATCTAAAGGAGACAGTCACCTCCACACTGCATTTCAGTATTACCTTGTCTGGAGATCAGTGCTCTCATTCCAGAGGCAGTGCACTGACAGGAGGAGAGGCAGCTAAGGGGGGCAGTGGGAAAAGTGCCAGACACCGGCAACCCTCTACCCCCTCCACTCCTTTATTCTTGGGGCATTTAGAGGCATGACAATGTGATTTCTGGTGCAGAAGGTGGTGCCCCTGGGGAGTGTTTTTCAGTGTGCTGTGGAGAAATGTGTCTGTCCCCTCTGTGTGCAAACGGCCTGAGCCACACGACCTGATAGGTAAATCAGCTCCAGCATGGCATGTGTCAGACTGTGGCCTGAGAGTTCTATGATAGCATGGGAACTACGTGTAAAATTGGAATAAAGAGACAGCCGGTGCAGTTTTTCGTGTCTGAGGGAAATCTTTATTGTTGACCAGCATGTATTGCATCTGTCATTTTATTTTTGACTCTAAAGGATAAAAGAGTGCTGTAATGTGTCTGTAGCTACTCTGGTGTTTTATTTATAGCAAACCAAAGAACTTTGTGGCATTGCAGTGTATTAAATACATAAAATAATCTGTTTATAAAAATTCACTTCCATTTTTTCCTTGCTATTGTGGTGCATGTTTTACTGTCTTCATAATACATACCAAATTCCCTTATATAATCTGGATTTTTTAAATTGTTATAGATTTAGGGGAAGAAAAAAAGTTTTCTCAAGCTTCCTTAAAATATGTTAGTCATAAAAACAACAAAAAACCAATCAAACAAACAAAAATCCAAAAAACCCTGTCCTCTGAATGGTCGTCTGATCTCATTCATGTAGGGAAAGGAAGAATTTCCTGATGCAAAATGTACACCATCAGATCTGACTGTCAGTGACAGAAATGAACCACAATATATACTCTCTATTTGCAGCACTCAGAGCAACTTCTTTTGATAGTTTCATTCAATAGCATACACTTTCTGGCATATCATTAAAAATCCATCATTGTTAATAATCTGTCATCAAAGAAAACAACAGATAAGTTTTGCTGATCCTGGGTTTCTCCTGCAGAGAAACACCATAGAACAAAGCAAAAACCCAAAGAAAAACCTATATTGTTCAGCATAATTATTAATTCCAAACATACTACTGGAGCAAAATTGCTAGTTAGAAATTAAGCTGCTAGATTGTGCAGTCCAAATTCTGAATTGTTCTTGTTTTGAAGTGTCAGGACTGCATCATGTAGGAATTTTGTTTGATCTGTTTGAATATGATGTTTATTCTTGGTTCCCTCATTTGAACCAAAGGTATTCTAAGTACTAGCTGTGATCTGTGATTTGTTGGGATGAAGGTTCTTTGGAACACACCTTTTAAAATCGGTGGTTTGGGATGTTATTCTGCAGATTTCTTTTGTTCTGTGAGAGAATAAATTACTGACTTTATAATAATTTGTTGCATTTTCTGACATGTAGCCCCTGAAAACATTTTCTGCCCTAAATCTATCCAGTATGAAGACAAAAGAAAAGTTCAATATGAAAATTCATATTTGTAAGCTGCTAAAGATACAAAAGGAGTAAGTGGGGTATTACAATATAAATCAGCAGCAGGTGTACATCTATCAAAAATTTATAGAAAGGACCTACTTTATACAGCAGGTAATGCCAGGAATACAAATCACCTCCTTGAAAAAAGTTCTCAGGGCTTTCCCTGAGAAAAGATGATGACTGTGTTTTCCTTAGTGTATTCAATCTGTTATAGTTGATTAATAGTAAATACTATGTGCTAGAAATCAGAAACTTGTTAATATCTGTTTTAACAGCATTTATTATGGGGTTTTCACTTGCTCTGCTATAAGAAATAGTATCTCTTTAAAAAACAAGGGGCAAGGATAGAGCAAAAAAATCTAGGTAATATAATAAAGAACATTATTTTTGTGAAGGGATGAAGAGCACCTCCTATGAAACAATGATGCTGCAGAGCTTCCAGGAATTAAAATGGGGTATCTGCTGGAATTAATTTCATTTGTGGCAGAGTAGTGGGATGTAAAGTATTTAGAAACGTAATGCATCTTGTGCTGGTCTTTAGACAGACTTATTATATGATGATAATTAATAACTCAGCTGATCTTTTCCTACAGAGATCTTAGGATAAGAAAGGTCTCCTTTTGCTTTCCAAAGTGACCCCTACAGAAGGCCAAATATTAATCAGATTCAACAAAAATCCCACTCACAGTTCCTTGCTGTGAGTATCACTTAGAAACCCATTAAAAAAGGTTTGGCCATTCCTCTTCAGTCAGGCATCAAACTGAAAAAATTAGACAATTCACACCTGAGCCTTGGGGAACAGGCAGGCTGAGATTTTTTGAATATCAGAAAAATGTGAAGAGACCTTGCTACAGAGAAGTGGTGCGGGAATCCTAAATCTCTGGGGAAACTAAAAGAACTAAAAGGATCACAGGGTGTGATTCTTTCTCTGTCTGTGTGCTGGTGCTCTCAGTGTGCTCCTGTCCAGGGTCAGCACAGCCAGCTCACACTTCCACAGCAGGGGTGCAGGTATGACCTGTATTGACTATACCCGACTCTAAAATTTGGCTTCTATTTTAGCTGTATGTATAAGACCCAAACATCCCTTTGGACAAGGTCTCACCAAGGGTCTCAGTGTGGATTTGGCTGCCCAAATTTGGGAATTATGATTATGCTGAATTGTATATGTGTAATAATCTGGTTTGATTGTCACTTTTGATTTTTAAAAGTGAATGAAAGCTGCCACAAAAAGGGAAGTGAAATGTCTTTAATGTTTTATAGTTTATGGATTTATCTTAAAAATATACCAACCCAAATTGGCATTTTTTAAATCTGAAAGTAAATGGCTATCACTTAAAAAGAGACATTAAGCAAGAAAGAACACAGATATTTAGCACTTTAATCAAAACCATGTTTCAACTGTGCATATTAAATGAATTTTACACTATCTATATTTCCTTTTACTCCTATGGCTTCTATTTTTTTTCCTGAAAAATATAAGAAATAAAAAGCTACTTATTCCTCAATAACACTTCTCTATCTTTTAAGAGATAATTTAGGATAGATGATCTGCTCCAATGCTCCAAATTGAAATTAGTGGAGGAAATAAAGAGGAGAGAAATGTAGAGCTGGGGGAAGTAAGCAAATACAGTAAACAACTTAAGAGCATGCAATGTGCAAATAAAATTTGGTGAGAATGGTGAGAAGAGGAAAGGAAGAAATGAGAATATTAATGGAAGTTGAAAAGAGCAATTTAGAACAATTTGAGACATAAAGATGACTAGACAAGCAAAAAAAATAATAAGAAAGCAAGAGAAACATAAAAGTAGTATGCCCCAAAGGTGAGATTTTAAAAGGAAAGGCGTGCAATTAACCAGAGTAATAGACGTTGGACTATTAGCAATTTGCTCAGTTTCTCGACATCTCTCTCATCTTTGTCATGATGGTTATTGCATCATAGAAGAAAGAGTTTGTTGGAAAGTCTCTGGTCAAAATTTTGCTGGTTTTGACACATACTAAGTTGTCAAAACTTTTTTTTTTTTTTTTTTTTTTTTTTTTTTTTTTGTTTTTTTTTTTTTTTTTTNTGGTTGTTGTTGTTGTTGTTTTTGTTGTTGAAAAGGATAAAATATGACAAAATATTGTTTGGAATTGGGGTAGGAAAGAGGGAAAGAGAGTGTGCTGCCCATAGCGAAATGGTGAGAGCATGCCCTGCTAGCATATCAAGACCTGACCTGCAGACTGAGAATTTAACACTGTCTGCCACAAGCTGAGTGTATTTCTTAACTACTGAGCTGCTGAGGTTTGCATTTGTTTGTTTTTGTTTGCCGGTTGGTTGGTTGGGTTTTGGGTGTGGCTGGTTGGTTGGGTGTTGTTGTTTTTCTGGGAATGGCTTTTTGCGTGGTTTTGTTTTGTGCCGTTTTGTCTTTTGCACAGAACATATGAAAAGTTAAGATTTGACACTAAATTCCCAATTTTGTGTTAACTTTTTCTTTTTTGGATGGATGTATTTAGGTTTTCTTATGTGAGAAAGAATGAATACTCTCCTTATTTCATCAGTTGTACATGGAGCATCATCGGTTTGTGTTTATGAATCTGTATACTTCACCACAGTTTAACTCTAGAGGTATTTTGTTTATGTGGTCTGTTTGAAAGCCATGAGGTACTCCACAAACTGGGCTGGTGAGAAGCACCTTTGGCAACTGTAGCTGTGTCTGGAAAACTGTTTGCTTTCTCCTTTAAAGATAGCCTCCTTTTGTTGGGTACACTGTATTTAAATGTAATTTGTTATGTTAGACTTGTTTTAATTTTTGCCTCCTCTTAGATATTGAACTTCGTTTCTTACTACCACTCTCTTTTTCCAGTCCAAAGTGTGTGTTTTTGTTGTTTGAATTTTTTTTCCTACAGCTCACTTAGTTTTCTGTAGCCAGCACTCTTTCTGTAGGCCTTCAATTCGAATTTAGCAAACACTCAAAATTAATGGACTGCATTCCACAGGTGCCTGCAGGACAGGAGACTGTGGAAATGAATGCTCCTCATTATCCCTTTTGTGTGTTTGCCAGCCGGTTTGGTCACAAACTTTTTGTCTCAGCCTTCTTTTTGTTGTTTGAAAGGACAAGTTATGTGTGTTTGTGTGGATGTCTTTGTAAGTGGATACACACATGTAAACACATAAATATGCATACTCATATATTTATGAATTTAAATCTCTTCCCCAGTAATTCTCAGTTAATAGTCTGCTCAGTTAGTAGTTTGTAGTATTTACTTTTCTGGAGAGTAAACTGAATGCTTTGAACCTGTTTTGCTCTCACTGGAGTTACTAGAAAGGACACATACAAATTTGGCTGGCCATCAAAACATTACCAAAGCCCTTCTAGTTACTCTCATCATGTCACCACCTGTGAGGCAGCACCTTGAAGGGGAGTGGGTGTGCCCTGCTTTGTTTTAATTTAAATTCTATTCATAGGGAAAACACAGAAAGAAGTGAGCAAGCAAGGACTCCCAATATGGTACAAATAGCTGGGAGTGCATGAAGCTTCCCAGTGTCAGACCCATTGTTCCCCAAGCAGAACCATTTGTTTATAATTGGAATAATAAGTATTCTTTGGCAGTCTTCCATCTGAGGAACATGTGTAAGAAGCAAGTGTCAAGCCAAATGCAAGTGTTACTTGAAGCCTCAAATTAGACTTGAATATTGAACATGCAGTTACAGAAGGTTGTTTTGAAACATCCTTTGTTCCAATAAAGTCTTTCAGTCTCAATAGCTAAAGAGCTGATGGTCAGGGTTTTGAAGACTCTGACATGGTTTTTGTGTACGTTCAAAAGTATTTTGCATTCAACAGCTGGAATGATGAGGTGCTACACTGACATTGTATTGATGAAAATTTGCTTTTTGGGGGTGAAAACCACAACTGTGTTGTCTTGAATAATAAATAAAATGTGGTTTACTCTCTTTTTCTAACTCAGCACAGAGCTTCTGTTGGCTATGTGTGGGAGGCTGTCAGGTGGAGAAACCCTACCAACCTTTGTCCTTTTGAACCAGGTTGCAGAGGTCTTGCATAAAATCCTGGTGCTCTTGTGTTGCATGGTTGAGTAACTAGGGTGACATTGCTGCATGGTAAAGTAGAGCTAAGTGAGCAGATCATATCCAGCTTCAGGGAAATGGTAAGGAATTGGATGTACAGTTTTAAGGAAGTGGATTGTTACTTATCATGCAGGAGGAGTCCAGGCTTACTCTGCTCTAATCACTAGTATAGTTGTAATTTCTTTTATTACTTACCTCCTTAGATTTTCCAACTTATTTTTTCCTGGTTGTAGTAACTCACAGAAGGAAATGTTTTTTTAAAAATTGATCCTATTGAAATTGAGGTAAAGGCAGGAAGAGACAGTTGAGAAACATAAAAGGCTGATATACACAAAAGAAAAAGGGAAGCATATAAGAGGTCCTGAACCATTTCAAGTTTTGCCATGCTTAAATAAGGTCAATTGCAACGCAGTTTGTAAAGACTCTCACTGAAACTTATAATTAGAGGTTACACAAGGGCAGGTAACATTTCAGAAACAGGTAAGACATCTGACCCAACATGCCTGCTTACTGAAATGGAACAGCCTTAGGCTCTCCTGAGGTCATTGCTGAGCAACTCCCCAGATTTCCATTAAAGGCCTTCCCTTCATCTTTCCGCAGGTCTCTCTTAAGAAAAGGAATATTTTCTCACTCTTCAAACTTCTGATTTTCTAAAGGTTCCCCAGATTCTCATATTATTTAAAATGTTTTAAAAACTGGGAAAAAAAAATCACTTCTCTGACTTAGGGACAGAAATCCATTCTGCACTTGACCTCTACTTGCTGTTGTGCTTATTAGTATTCTAGTTCTCACACCACACTCTCTGAGTGACACCACTTACCCCATCTCAGCTGATCAAATTTAGCTGCATGGTTTTCCATTACTCTTTTTGACAACTGCTGTGGAGGCTTTACAGTTAGGGGCATAGAACTCACCTGCCACCATATCGTTTTGATTATTATTATAAATTTGTTTTAAATCAAATACCAGCATACTTGATGGGTCTGAGATGTGAGAATGCAGTGTAAAAACTTGAATTTAGCATGGCAATCCCATGTTGGTGGGGGGGGTAAACTAAATGGCCCATCTGCCCAAGATGATATGGCACATCACCTGCAGAAAAAAATCCTGGTTTAACTTCAGCTGATTGAAACAGATTAAAATTTCCTTTTCACTCACTTTGGATCTTTTTATTCTTTCAATCTCTTTTTGGATAACTGGTGACCCATTGGACAAGTTGCTTTGTCTGCTGTCACCACCTTTTCTTTTCCACTTGAGTGAAACTCTGAATTCTTTTAGCATGAAGAGGAGAGGGAGAAGGTGGCAGTATCATCTGGGAATGACATTTTGGGAGCAGGCTCCACTCCTCTCCAAAGAAAGAGTTCCTAGAGCTCTCTCTTCCAGATACCTCTAGGCTCAGAGCTCAGACTTGCAGTGCTACCCAGAATATGTGTTCGTGTTTGATTCTGTGGCATTTATGTTTTTCTGAAAAAGACAAACAAAAAAACAACGAAACATGGCAATTCTGTATGGACCAGTTTTGTTTAACTTAAATGAAAATAAATGAGACCATTAAACTTAATAAGTTTTGTGTTAAAATTAGGTTTATTGTAGTTAGTTCATTATTCCTACATAATAATATTTCAAATTTCCGGTCTTCCACCTTTTCTGTCTTTCACAAAACTGCAAGTATCCAATTATTTTGTTTTGTTTAAATCAGTGAGAATTTTGCTAGATTTGTGACCCAGGAAATAACAGACATGAATTTATACAGCTCCCCTTTCCAGAGGTGCCATCCAGGACTGTATAATTGCCACCATGAGGGCAGGCTGAGGTTGTGTCTCCCCTTCAGTAACAGTGCTGTATTTCTCTGTGCATATTTAAATTGACTCCTTTTCTGGCAAATCTCTTATTTCCCTACCATCTGATGGTCCCAGTATGAAATGAGTCTTACGTAGTTTAGGTGATAGGCCCAGAAATATGCATCTGAATAATCTAGCTGCTTTTCAACATGAATATTAATTTTATAGAAAAAATATAATATGGGTAAAAATATTACATGGGTAATAATAAGGACTGGGAAAGTGGAAGTACTTAAATGAAAAATGATACAGGATGTCTGTATTTGCAGAAGAAGTTATTTGCTTCTTGCTGTATTTTCTGGATTTATTCTGGTTTTAATTGAAACCTTGTAATTTTTAACCATTATTTGATGGGTTTGTTTAAAAATACAGCTGTGGATTTTAGAGAAATTCTACCTATTTTGCCAAAACATATCGATGTTTGATACACTATTATGACCTTGTACTAAAATTTTATCTTTCATGATTTTCATATTGTGTTTCACATTGAAACAGTTTCTGCAGCCTGTGAAAGGTGATATTTTCCTAGTTGATATGTTCACAGAAGTGGCCATTTCTAGATGAGCTTCTAAATTCTCCCTCTCAGGATAAACTGAGTCCTGTTCTCATCTTATGCTTATAATATTCTAGAACATTAACTCATCTCATTAAATCTACATTAACTCAAAAGAAAAAAAAAAAAAAGTGAGAAAACTCAGAAAGTTTTGCCACAGATTTCCTAAATGTTGTGATTTAACTTTCAGGATAAAATAGCTTTTAGGTATCAAGGCTAATCCACATAGCATACTGTTAATATTTGGAACATTCTGCCATAAACAATAACAGAGCTAAATACTTTTAAAATCAAAATCAAATAATTGTGGACTCATTAAAAGGAACCAAAACTTGGATTCTTATTATAAAAACATGTGCTCATACTCTGGTCAGTGTCAGAATAACCATATGCCATAGTTATCCTTACACTCTGTCCCTTCTCTGCTAGGAATTTTTTTCCAGTAGAGTTAGGAGTTTTGTAATTTGGGTGAAATTTCTAGCTGTATGTCAGGGCTAGAGCCATGCAGAAATCCCAATACACCAGCTGAATGTACATAGGGAGGTTTCACCATTTTCTTTTCTTTCATTTTCTTGAACTTGTGATTCTGCTTTGTAATTTGTAATGCATTTGTACTGCTGCTTTGTGTCTGATCTGCTCTGTGTGCAAAAGTTTCTATGTGTCTTAGAGAATTCAGACTTGCTGTGCTACACAGAGCAGGTATCCATGTTTAGTTCTGTGACATACAAGAGAAAAAACATGATAATTCTATATTGACTTGAGCAGCTTAACTTTGAGGGAAATGGAAATTCAGCTTATGAGACATACTGAACACTGAATCCAGTCTTCCAGTGGTTGAAGCATTATCTGAAATGCTGAGATCTTTTGCTATTTTGCCATTGCTCTGCTTTGAAACAGATATCTTGTTCCAGAAAGCTGTATATCACAGTGACTGACTAAACTGAGTTACTGTGAAGTGAGTATATAATTATTCACACCCCTACTAAGAGTGGGATGAGTCTTGACAACCTTCTTTTTCTTTTTAATCATGTAACAATACCTAATTATTTCTCAAGCAATCTACTTGTAGTCTAAATTTAGGAATTATTTCACAAGCCAGCTGTTCTCAGTAAGATTGAGAACTAGAGCTGATTTAGTGGCTTAGTGAACAAGAGTAAAGATTTCCCAAATGCTAAATTTTGTAGTGTTTGAAAATCAAATTTAATTCCCAAGGAGTTCAGCCTTGCTCAGAAATAAGAATAATAAAACATTTATAGAGCAGAATGGCAAACTCAAAATCTAAGGTAAAATAATTTATCAGGGAAGGACAATCAGAGTTAATTCTTGGAAATTGGTCTCTAGAAGAATTGCTTAGATTGCAAAAAACCAGTATTTTTACTTACTATTATGGAAACAATAATCAGTCATTGAAGATGATTATTCTTTAAAGATAATGTAGTTCTTGTTATTTAAATGATTCAGGACAGTGCTGAATTAGTGTTTATGCCTACAAGGCTTTCTGTTGTTTACTTTTTCCTGCAACAACAGAATATGAACATATGTGGTGTACAGTACATACACAATTGAGTTAGTTTATTTGTAAAAGGCTCTATACAACATTTAATATGTTAAATGGATATGTAAACAGGGATGGCTTTATTCTACAGAGACCCTGTAGCATGTACAGCTATAATAGAAAATCCTAATCAAGAGTTTTTCACTTGGTTTGCTGCTATCAGTTAGCTATCAAGTCAGATTTGTGCAAGGGAGGAGCCCCAGCTGCTCAGGAATTATTGTACACCAGTTCCAAATCCTTGTGACAGTTCTGTGACTAATTGGGCAGGAGACCATGATCAGGATCTCAAACCACAGGTGTGCTGCTTGTAGCAGAAACTGGAATGGTGAAACTCCTGCAGACACAGTCTTGTGTAATGAGCTTGCAAATGGCCATACTTCAGCTAAGAGGGTTGTTTCATTTTTTATAAAAGCCTTTGCACTCTCTGAAAAGGGAACATAGGATTAGTGGAACAGACTTTCCACCACATTTTGAAGAAAGGGAAAATCGACATCCGTGGAAGCTTAGGAAGAGTCTTAGCTCTCCACAGATGTATGTAAAAAAGAGAGAGGTGCAGAGGACCTAAACCTCTTCCTGCAAATATGCACTGTTGTGAGGTGCATTTATTTTACTTATGTATTTATTTTAAAATAGACCGGTCCTACAGAAGTCTAAACACCTACATAGACTGTCCCGATGGCTGGTATTTTCAGGCTTGGATTTGTTTACTAAGCAGAGAAATTGAAAGGCAATCAAAAGTATTTGTAGGCCTATTTTCAAAGGACTTGTAGTTAAAAATAAGGAACCTGTCCTTAATACCTTAGCAAAGGCAAAGAATGGAAAGAATACATTCTTGAGTTTTTCTTCCCTTCTAAATCTATTTCCTAGTCCTATTTCATTTTCAACCTATACAAAATAAGCTATATTGCATTATTGCATATTTTCAACCAACTGTTCAGCATCTGGTACCTCACAATGATTTTCTTTTGCCTACTGACAATAACACTGCAACATGGAAACGCTCTGTCCCTGCAAGTCATTTTTAATCCTGCAGTGTTAGTAAAGAGATGTTGAGATAATTGTAATCTATACAGCTGAAATGCCTGATATATTGAGTTCACCACTCTTGTCAATGTTACTTATCGCTACAGTTGATATCAGGGATGTGGACTGTACAGACAAGGGCATGAAGGATACAGATATATATTGGGAAGAATTTGGGATGGTAACTGCAGATAATCTGCAGGAAAACAAAGAATCATCAGGAGTGGGTGTGCATGTGGTCATGATCCAATTCTCATGTACTCATGATATATCCTATAATAACAGCATACAATGCTGTAAGATACTCCAATCCCTTTTTAGGCCATATGGATTCATGCTGATTTGTGTTGGGAGCGTGGATCTTGCCTTAAACATGGCTGGCCTGCTCTACCACATTCCTCCAAAGCAGTAGCTAACTGTGCGTTCTCCTAGGTTTGCTTGTTGTTTGTGTTTTTTTACTTGGTTGATTTGCTTCTAATTATATGCAGCCAGTCTGGAGTTACTGATTAAAATTTTGAAATATATTGAAGAATAAGAGAATTTACTTTAATTGTCTTTTAAAGTCATGCCACTAAATGAAAGCAGTCTACTAGATCAATACTGCATTTCAAACGCAAGTTTAAGATTGCCCTGCACAAGTTTTATCTCTGACTTTTAGATGAGAGCACAGGGGGTGTCTGCAGTTGAACTGACCATCTGATGTTCCTGAGCACCCACATGATGTCAACAGGCCCACTCAGACACCGGCTCAGGGCAGGTGCTGGTGCCCAGCAGGGCACAGCTGTGAGCTCCATCTTGGCACAGCCTGAGCACCTTCTTGTATCCTGCACTTCTGAGGAGGAGGGGCAGCAATGCCCTTGTCTGGCAGCACTGTCAGATACCTGTAGAAAGGCAGAGAGGGTTTTCTGGTGTTGCCTTTTTGCTGCAAGGACATTGTGCACTGTGCTGTAGGCAGCCTGGATCTAAACTTCATGTCCACATAGAGTCACTGTAGATGAAACGCTGCTGCTGACCATTAAATATACAGTATAAATATTAACTTTGAGTCTGGCTTGCAGAATTCCTCTTCCTGTGTCTTGTCTGCCTAAACATGAAATCTGTCAGTGAAAGCCCAGAGATGAAAAATTATGCTCTCTGATCACAGCACCAAAAGGCCACTGACATCATCACCCTTCCAGCATCAACTTTTATTTTGGCAGTTCTGAAGGATCTATTGTTCATTATTATATCTTTACTCTGTTGAACAGAATCCTTTTGTTGTAGCACCAAATAGTCTGCAAGATGTCTATCACCAAGTGGTCATGACATAATGAAGATCTATTTTATTTTCTTTCCTGCTTCAATTTGTAGAATAAGTAAATTTCTGTCTGTGAAGCATAAAATACTGAAAAAGAAACCTTCCTTAACTGCTTTTGGAGTACTGTGGATTATGTTTCCATAATTCACCTTAATTTTGGCTGGAAAAAATGACAATTTTTTTAACTGAATATTCATTCTTTCTGTGATATGTTTCTAGAAGTTTATAATGCTGTCTTGGTAAAACAGAATAAATACAATTATCAGTTTGTGTTTTCTTTTTTGGTTTTGTTGGTTTTTTGGTTTGTTTGGGGGGTTTTGTTTTTGTTGGATTTTTCCTCTCTTTTATTGCTACCTGAAGTTTATAAGCTTGTGAAGTGCGATTTTCCCTCCCCCTTGATTTTCTTAGTCTCTGCAGTGCAAGAATTCAAGTTCCCTCCTCTCCTCTCCTCCTTTAAAAGATTTTGTTACTATGGTGAGCACACCATATAACATTTAGAGCTTCAGACTAAAAATAGCTATTTTCATAATTCATTTGAAGTATTGCACCAATAATTTGCTAGAGTAATTCATATCACAGGACTTAGGATCTATTTGCCCCAAATATGTGCACATACACATGTGTACCAAACATCCCAGGAGCTCAGGAAGGCAAACAAACCCCAGCTTTAAACCAGGACCCACTTCTCCTGAAACCAGAACTAGTCAGGACTGAAATAGAATCCTTTCACATTCCAGAAATGATATGGTAAATGTAAGGGAGAGGAGAGGTTTCTAAGCTTTCACAATTTATTAATTGTAGTTTCTTCTTCTTTCTTTTCATAATGGGTATGTACACATAACCAGCATGACTTACTGGATCAGGATTATATTTAAAACAAAAGCTCAAAGTGGAAAACAATGGTATTAAATATTGAAAAGCCCCAGTAAATTTTAAAGCAAAATTGGTACTCCATCAGAAGATAGTGCTGAATTGTAAATCATCACAGTTTGAGAACAATCTTTTATTGAAGGTGTCAGTCATGCAACTCCAAATAAAATTAGGAATAGACTTTCCACTTTTCTGGATTGTTGAATTCAGTTATATTACAAGGTCAGTTATATTGCTCCTGATTAATTGTGCTGGCATTGCTTTCTGGTATATATTTATAAACACTTGCAATAGTATACATAGAATATTTGGATGGATAATCCCTTAAGGTAAAACTATATTCATAAATAAACTAGCAAATAAACTTTTCAGTTAATGGCCACTAAAGTTCTTACTGCATTAAATGTAATACCTGAATAGTGCACCCTTTCTCTTAGTATGGATAATAAATGTACTGTGAGCTCAGAAATGTTCTTTCCAGGAGAATGGTCAAGAGTAGACTCAGGAGGGCTCAACTGATGTATTTGCACATTTTGTCAAGTACACTGAGAGTATCTGAAGGATCAGTGTCTTAGAAGGTACATAATATCACCTAGGAGAGGCTGAAGGAATAATTCATGATGGTGTTACTGCTTTTTTGTGCAAAGGCTTTCTGAGAAATTATACTGTCAAAAGTCTGTAGCTGCCTGGCAGTGAATCAGACCTTCAGTTTCTGGACAATTCTGGTGCAAAAGGCCCAGCAGGGTTTTGTGTCGGTGCTGGGTGAGATGGGAGCATCCCCACCTCAGAGAGACACTGAAGGCACGAGAGCTCCCTGTGAGGTTGTTGTGAGGGAGAGATGTCCAAGCTGGGAGCCCTGGCTGATGGCATGAGGGATAAGCAGGGGCTGACAGCAGGCTGTACACCTGGACAAACTGGCAGGGAAAATCCAGTTCTGTTTTACTGGATTTAGATTTTTAGGTGGATGTTCTATTGAATAAGTTGGTAGCTCCCCATATCAGCCAAAAACTGGTGTGAACACAATTAATAACTGTATTTGAGAAGCTGCCTTCATGACCTCTTTCTCGTCACACATGAACAAGAAGAATAGGACAGAACCTGAGTTTAGAGAGGGTCATTTAGTCACCTCAGCCATCAGGCTATCCCTTGTCTGCTTTCCTCCCTCAGGCCCAGCACACCTCCTGCCTTCAGTGTCAAATGGGTTAAACGTCCTACACATATCTCAGCTTCCAGGGCTCTCTGGTCTTGGTTCATGCCCAGGCAAAAAGGACTTGAATGAAACCACACCATTGTGCTGTGTGACCTTAAACTTAAATAACTTAAATAGATCTAATGGAAATGTGACACAGGAAAGGATCAGCCTGCTCGTTCTCCCCTGTGACTGATGACCTGCTAGCTATTGACCCAGAGATCTGGCTGATTGTTTTTTGCAGGCTGAACCAGCTCAGTGCATAATCAAAGAGAAGACAGGTTTTTGCTTGCCTTTTTTTTTTTNTTTTTTTTTTTTTTTTCCCCATAAGGTTAATTGCTTAAATAATTTACTTGGAATACTCAGGGTCCCTTAATTTAATGGAAGTGGCAGGAGGGCATATCCCATCAGAGCAGGAAAAAGAGTTCTGCCAGAACTGAGCCTTGGTTGTGATCAAGGTGCTCCACAGCCTTCTCATGTATGCTTTGTTGTGGGTGCATTTGGCAAATGCTGAGAAAATAAATAGGTATGATAAAGATGAATTTCAGGAATTTCCTCATTAATCAGGAACACTTCTGACAAAGCTGTGATGAAAAATTGTCCTGCTAAAAGACAAAAATTGCTTCCATTCAGCATGTTCCAGTAGTCCCTTTTGTGAGCAATCTTGTTTGTAGAATTCCAGTTCAGATGAAGCTTAGGTCAGTTGTTAGTCATTGTTCATTTGATCTGATCTCTTTTTTGAGATATATCTCAAATATGAAACAGTATTTTCCGCTTTAGCTTGCTCAGGGGGACTTCTGAAGCATAACTTTATTCTAGTTTCCCTGTATTAAACCTGGTATATGTCAATGACAGGTGGGCTAATGAAAGCCACTCAGAATAACAAAGCCCAGAAACAAGCACAGATTGTATTTTTGGACAGTAGGCACAGTAGTGCTGTTCAGTGAGATAACCCAAGATAAAAAAGAAGAATTACCTGCTTTTGTCAACATGACTTGTTCTACACCTGTGAGTCTTGGTAGTGTAGAAAAATGAAATAGTTTAAGTTTCCTAAATCCTCTCTAATTTTGATGAAGCCGTTACTAAACAGAACACAATCTTCTTGGCCTTAGAGATCACATCAAAACTGTAGTTCTGCTAACATTTTTATAATAGTCTTGTGAACATGAATCTCAGTGAGCTAAGAAAAAAATTTAGCTGTTTTGCAAGACCTGAGCTCTTCTCTTTACTCAATATTGTAAATGTAATGTAAATTATTTTTAAAAGTACTCCCCTTTCATTCTTGTCCTAGCTCATTGCTTTTTTTTCATGACTGTATTGTACTTACTGATAATGCAAATACATCTAAAATCAAAGTTTAAATTAGTTTTTTTCCCTTTTCTGTAATATGTGAACCTGGAATCAAACCTGGAATGTTCTAACTCATTATTCTGTGGTGTGAAAAAAATTCTTGATAAGTGTTCTAGTGCAAGTGGTCTTATGCCTTCAAATGCACCAGAGATAGTGATTGAATCAAGAATAATAACAGAAATAGGAACATGCCAGCAATGCATATCTAAACAGCATTTGTGTAAATGTGTTTCTCCATATCAGATGCTGTCAGTATTTTTTATGTTTGTAGGCATGAATCTAAGACTGTGTAATTATAGTAGAATGGTAAAAGTTCCGGACTTTGATCCTAATTTAACTGAATCAAATGCAAATCTTACAAAGGGCTATAACCCTTTAAGCCCATCAGTTTTGGGTAGTTAGAAACTGTTGAATTTGATCTCTCCTGAAAAGCTACCTTTATTTTCTGAACTTGTTGATCTTAAGGATATAAGAAAAGTTTGCCTTAACTAACTTGATGTGAGTTATGAGCTTTACTCTGAAGTTTTTTTCAGGGTTAGGTTGGGTATACTTTGTTGTTTCAGGAGCAAACTGAACTGAATCAGTGTTGCATTTCCATTGTGAAGGGAATGTGTTACTTCACCTCTTCTCCCGCCTGTTCCTCCAGGCTGACCCCCATGCCCAGCTCCCTGGGCTCTGGACCTTACCTTGTGAAGGTGCTAAACTCAGCAGCTCCATAGGAAACCACCCAGTTGTTTTTGCTGGGTTATTTTTCTGCCAGGTTAGCAAATTGATTAAATTCATAAAATGAAGCCATGAAACACCAGAGCAGATGTGAAGGAAGAAGAGGAAGCGTGCAGGCAAGAGTGGAGAAAGCTTTGGAGGTGGGAAGCTCTCCTCTTAAGGCTGCAAATTGAAATTGCCTGAGCTGGCAAGTGAAATTTCACTCCTTGGCTGGCACTTGCCAGCTCACACTTTGCCCAGCCACTGTTCCCTGATCAGGGCAAATCCTTCAGAGCTAGAATTTTTGTAGTGGTTTTGAGAAATGTATCTTGAGCGGCAGGAGGTAATGACTGAAGGGTAGCTCAGGGATGGGTTTGTACCATGCAGATCTTGACAGAATTCTCACAGGGCCAGAGCTCCTTTCTGGGCACTTTGGCTGGCTAGTGACTGACAAAGCTGCTGTCTGCACGCCTGAGAGATGAAACTTCACAGCTGTGTTTGCTGTTGGTCCTGCCTAAAGAGCTAGCAGTCTCTGATAGCAGCTTTCATACCCATGGAATTTTTAGAGATTTTATTTTCTCTTTTTAATATTAACTAAAGGAAAGCTGTGCTCATGTGAGGTCTTTTGTGTAGGGAGAACAACAACAACAACAAAAAAAAGAGACAGATTGTCTCCAGTGCTGTCAGAAATGGAATCCTCCTGTAGTTAAAGAACTCCTGTAGTGTGCTTGGATCCAAGAACCCAATAGTTTTTTTCTTGTTATGATTTTTAAGTCCTTGCCTGCATTATGCAAAAGAACTTAATCTCATTTCCCTATCTTTCATGTAGGAGCCATAAGTGAGCAGAATGTTGTTTATTCAGTGTTAGAAGATGTATGATGTGTTTTCTGGTCAAGTAATTCTCCAGTGGGACTACAAACCCAGCTAGAGATCTAATATAAAGAAATATGAACAGCCACAAAAAAAATCTTTAAGATCTTATTTTTATTCTCATTTCCACCATTTTTGTTCAGAACATTCCCAACCTGTAGCCCTAACTTCCTTATTTTCATATTACCATGAAATACAGTTCTGAGGAGGAACACTCTGAAGCCATGTTTATTTTTTCGCTGCAAAGAAGACAAGGTATCTCTGCAAAATGGATACTGTTTTCACATACATCTGAGTAAACAGATTCCTAATATCTGTTAGGATAACAGAAAACAGAAAATCCCCACACCTTTACTGTATTGGGTGAAATACCTTTCTGTTTTCAGGATAATAAATACTGCTGCAGTTTTAGCCAGACAATTTACTTATTTTTGTTGGGATGTCTGAATTGTTACAATGGGATGATCTTATGATTAAGATAAAGTCTGAAAGTGACTTTTCTGCAGTTCTACCCTATTTTCCTTTCTTATTAGTTGGTCTGTCCATGAGGCTATGTTGACTTTTTAATTATTATTATTCTCATATGGAAATTTTCAACCAGAAAACCCTGCCCACTGCCTGGTTTTCATGCCATTTTAATGCAAAACCTGAAATTCATTAAAAACTACTAAACTTACAATATTTCAGACAAAACATCAAAAATATCACTTAAAAAAAAAAGACACAACTATTTCCACACCAAAAATTTTACTGAAAAGCAGTTGAGACATCTTTAGTTGACCCTATTGTTTGTGTGTTCAATTTGTAACCTATAAGATTAATAATCTCTCAAAGGTCCTCCTGTGTCAGATGTGGCTGCTGGAGCTGTGTGACCTGAGGCCAGAGACAGGAGACAGATTCTTCTCCTCAGACTGGAGAAATTGGGTAAAAAAAATAAGCATGGAGCTGTCTAGAGCTTCTTGTGCAGAGCAAGTGACACTAGAGTCTGCAAATGGTCACATGGAAGTCCATGGGATGCTTGAGAAAGACCAGAAGATGGAATGACCATGTATGTGGCCTTTAAGATTCAAAATTTTGGCAGGTTGAGGAGACGCTGGTTTTGCAGTGCGGAACTTTTGCTGTGCAGACTCAAATAAAAATGTAGACGGGGCTCCCCCAAATCCAGAGGAGTGTTCTGGAAGGAACTAAAGATTAGAATGAGGTGTTTCACCCCAAGAATGTGAAATGCAGCCTAGCCTTTGGTGAAGAGACAGAGCCCACCATAATTAGGCCTCAAGATTTGAAGCTCAAAAAAAAGTTTTGTCTCGAGGTATTTCTTAGATACTGAGTTTTTTGGGTAGTGGGGTGTTTGTTTGTTTTAATTTTTTTCTTTTTTTTAGTCCTGAAATTGTTTTACCTGGCAAAATGATTGTTTGGTGTCAGAGAAAGCTAAAAAATTTGAAATATCCAGCTACCCATGAGCCATCCCAGTAAGTTGCTTGGAAATTGTCCTCACAGAACATGTTTTGAGGTGTAACAGACTGTATCAGGTTTTGAAGTTTTTGAAGGTCTTGGGGCAGATGAGGAGTAAAAACACTTAGATGCTGTCATTCCTTCAACTCACTGTTTATTTTTACAATTGGAATTAGTCTTGTTTAAAAGCCTTGTTTAACTTCAAAGCAAAGTATGTCTCCTCCTTACTATAAACATCTTGACTGTGGGAATGAATAGACTGTAAGAAAGTTTTTGCCAGAAGCAAGTGAAGTTGCCTCAACAAGACTCAATTCATAATTATGATTTTCCCCATTTGTGACATTTAAGTGCATCTATCTAAAAGACATAATGGTTTATAGGTTAACCAAAACTGAAGATGTTTTAATAATCACTTATAAAAAAAAATGAAAGTGTTTGGAGAAGTGTTGAGATTCTCCCTGTTCTTCCCAGGAATGCCTGGTTGTCCCTGTAACAGGAGCAGAAATGTGACTGTGCAAAAGTGGCTTGGAGAGATTAGAAGCATATATATATATATTTTTTTTTCCTGACATGTGAGGTATCCTTAATTTATTTAGTGTCCTTAATACATGCTCTTTGTGTGCTGACATGTGTGTCCTTTTCATACCCATTTAAAGATTAATGGCCTCTACTGGAGAGGGAAATGAATATGCAAGGAGAGGTATTCTCATTAATTATCTGCATTTCTGTTTCTGATTCAATAGCCTTACAGAAAAGCTTTGCATTTAATGTTTAATTTATATTGCTACATATTTCCTTTGAAAATGACAGCACAGAAAATAACGTGGTTTTTATAGAACAGCTAATTTTACAGTCATTTCAGAAATTTATCTAATGACTTGAAAGACAAAGATTTGGCCTTTAAATGCTCTGTGATATCTCCAATTTAGAATTTTGTAACTCTGGAAGGGCAGGGGAATCGGAAAAATGCACACACAGGGTTGATATATCCAGCTTACATTTTGGCAACACTGTTACTTGCACAGTTCTAGATGTTGTGTATGTGCTCGACCTCTGCAACCCTGGAACATTAAATCTTCCCAGTAGCTGATAACCCCATTCACCAACATTTGTGGGGGCGTAAGGAAATCACATGAGTAATATGTATGAAGTGCAGATATGGAATTCAAATCTCAAACAAATATTTGAGGACAAAAATGGACAATGCTAGTAAGGCAGTCTGGCCAGCAAAAGTGAGAGAAATTTGGGGGTAAATAGGATTTCATCAGTGATTCTGTCCCGAAAATAGTAAGCTTACTAGATTCAATGTGATGGCATATATTATATTTGGGACACCATTACTGATCTGAGTATTAGCCAAGGAAGTGAAAGGTCAAAGCATGATCTGATACTAAATCAAAACTTCTTCAAAGTGTATTGACAAGATGAAAAACCAACAAAACCAAGCCAAATAAATTTTTTCCCTCTCTCCTTTAACAGTGTTTTCACTCACTGGCTGAGATGCATCCTGTAATGGCTATTGGAAGGCTGTGAGTGTGGCAGAGCAATCTGTATAAAAATGCAGCTGTGAAAGAGAATGAAATGGGACAACCCTAATAAACTTCTTCACCTCTGACTCATAAATTAGGTAGCTGAAGGGCATAGCATCATTCTTATGACATGAGGTCATGGTCCTCATGTCAGTATTACAGCACTGCTGTTTTGCACATGTATTTCTTAGGAGTCTGGTCATATAACATGGAGCTTTGTCCCAAAACCAGGAAAACAGGGAGGAATCAAACACCAGTGGTTATTATCTGTCCTCATTTCATTTCTGAGCAGAGATCTATAACTATTGCTGCCATGTTAGCTTCTGCCTTCCAATATTTCTGTATTTAACTCATTGTGGACAACAGAAGTGACACAGCCAAGGGGAAGTAATGACTTCTTTTAATACCAAAATCCAGGTGGAAAAACCATTGAAACAAATATGCTTTCACATGAGCCTGGCATGTTTATTGCAGTAGAACACATTTAGGTCTGGCAGGTAGCCACGTCATCTTAACGGCACAGGGATGGCAGATTTCCCTGGAAGACAAAGGCATTATTCACTTCACCCCATAATTTTATTATAACAATGCCATCACAGCTCTAGGCTCATGACCAGAATTGCTGTAGCACTGCTTCCTTCTCTACTTGTGGGTAAGCATTTTGCCTTCCAGGACAAATGTTAGAAAATAATCTCTCCACTGCAATCAGAAAGATCTTTGCAGGCCCTTTGCCCCTGGGCCTCTCTTGCTCACAGACCTGTTGGAGATCTGTGCATTGACTGGTCAGAAGAGCATCTTGCTACCTGGGAACTAAAGAATATCTTTTCAGCTCTAAAGATGAAGCACAGGGATCAGCTGGATAATGGCCCCTGGCACTGGCTTGTATCAGCAAGTATGTGTGTGCAACAGGGGGAAAAAGGAGAAAAAAAAGAACAGTGTAAAAAAACACAAGGAGCAAAGGAGAATGGATGATGCAATGTGGTGTGAGATGCTCCAGCTGTGCAGGCAGATGCATTTCTAGGGGGTAATTCTGTACTGGGTGTGAATCCTCTGAGGAGTTCATTAGGTATGTGCTTGTCTGTGAGTCTCTGTCATTCCTTCCACCTTGAATAAGGCAATGAGAGGGGAAGGTTTCGGACCAAAATCAGCCTAAAAGCAAATTTTTGACATCACAGTTTATAAGTCCCTCTTAACTGGTTCTTCCATTTGCCTGTGGAAATAGGATTTCATATAATGACTTCTGAATAGATCTACTAATTTGCAAAGACATTTTTCCACCAGCTTGCCCTGCAGGCAGGACTATGCTGAAAAGATTATTTGCTTGGGTCAAAATGGAAAGTTACACTTCTTGATAAAGTTTGTCTTGGAGTCTTTACTGACAGAAAAATACATAAAATGGATTGGCTGTGCCAGCTGGGGATAGGCAGTTTTCTTTTTTTCTTCAAGTGGTCTCTTAAAAAAACATCAGCACATGTTTCCAAAATGCTGCATCTCTGAGGGTAATAGATCTTTTATGAGAAGGGCTCTCGAAGTGAATGTCAGTATTACAGGAAAACATTTCAACACTGTTTTTACATGAAAAGTGATTAGATGTCCTTTATTCCTTCAAGTGCATGTATTTGCCTGCTGTGTTTTACTTCTACCCTATATACAAGACTCTTCTCTGGATGGTGGTACAGGCTTGTAAAATAGATCTTTCAAGTGTTCTGAAAGGCTATTCAAAAAGAATGTTGTAGCATGTGCTGTCTTGCTAGTGGTGGAGTCTGAATAGAGTCTATAAATAACTAAATGCTGTGATGTTTCAGTAATGACTATTTTGTTCACATGGCATCTGGATTTTGGATATTATTCCGCCCTTATTCACTCTTGTGATGTAGAATTTCATTCTCACATGGGTAAAGATGTAGCAATAAAAAGGCAACATTTTTGGTTTCTACTCTGAGACAGAAATACTGCATGCAGGATTAAATTGTAAAACTTTGTTGTGGGTTTTGTGCATTAACTTCAGTCTAGTGATCTAGAACAATCTGAGTCTGACTGAAAAAAGTCTTTTGAAGCAATTGGCAGCAGTTCTTTAGTCTTCTTGAACTTGTATTTTGGGGAATGGGGGCTATTTACTGAAAAATACTATCAGGTGGATGAACAATAATATTTTTTTAATGGGGTAACCTTTTGTTTTTGCTTTGTGTACACTTCTCAAACTTCTTTAGTTGATTGACTGTTTTGTAATTCTTTGTACTAGAGTAAACTTGTACAGACTTGCTGTCACGGCTGTGTACTATTGTTGGTGCATGTGTGCTTGTGTTAAAGCACTGAGTCCCAGAAATAAGCTATTTTAACTTTGCATAATAGTGACCAAAGTTTATAGTAGAGAGAAATCTCAGCTGCAGATGAGTTGAGAGCTAATATTGGCAGACATTCAAAAAGTTTAGCATTGATTTTTGCCCATAAAATTCAAAACAATGTTCAAAATAAGGCAACAGGAACGTGTGTAGTGCATTAAGATATTTATTGTGAGGTATTTAGTACAGATATAAATGTTTAACATCAAAAGAATACGTATGGGGTTTTCCATGTTTCTGTTAAATTTTACATACAAGTTTTTAGATGGAGGCAAATGAAAAGAAAGCAAAGCATCACATTCTTTGTAGCTATGACCCAAAGTCTGAATTATTCTGTAGTGTGCAGAAGCACTCCCTTTTTTGATCTATAGAACTGAAGGTTGCCCAAATTAATTGTTTCACATGAGAAATGCTTGCATTGAAAAGACATTTTTTCAGATGGAGGAAGTGCAATACATGGGTATGAAAGTCACTCTGGAAAGTAGAAGGCAGGATTTTCTGCTCATCTTTCAATCTCTCAGAAACAAGTGACAGAGATGCATTCAGCCGTAGTAAGTCTTCAGGGAAAACTAAAAATTTAACCACATTTAGTAAGCATCTCATTTCCAAATTACCCCTGCAGATTTAATCTGGTACTGCAAATTCATAATTAATAGTTCCTATAACAAAATTATCTTTATTGTGCTGTATCAGAGCCCTTACAGTATGCTGCAGTGTGTGCTGATAAGCAGGTGCTTTTTAAAGATTGTGGAAGTCTGAAAAAATCTGTAATTTCAGATTGTAAAAATCTATGTGCTCCATGACAGTCTGCACTGCTAATTTATGTTACGTTACTAAACTTTATCCATCAAATATAAGCACATTGTCTTTCTCTAATAGTGTGCATTTTAATACAAACTAGATGAAAAAATTCATTCTGAGGAAAGTGCCATTGCATGCATATATCTGCACTATGAACTTTGTGAAATGAAGGAGTCACCAACCACAGGCTGTTCATGAGCACTCTGAGTGCAGTTTCTGGATGCCAGGTGTCTCCAGTGCTTCCAAATAGCTACAGGTTTTGGGCATTCATCAGAAGAATGGATGAATGTGCTTGACTGAGTCCAATGGACCCAGCATGGATAAGATCATTAATGTTCATAACCATGAACCAAAAGGTGCAGCTGACAAGAGCTGCATTTGTCTACATTTGGTTTCATGAAGCAAAAAGCATTTAGTAGAAATTTCACTGATCTGAAGGCAAATGAAACACTTCAGTAAAAGCAGTGGCAGTATCTGCACTGCTTTGGAGGGGTCCACACCTGCATGTGTACATCTCTGTTTTTATATGGATTATTAAAAATAAAATCTTTTATGATGGCTATTCTAATTTGAAAATCAATGCTATGCTGGAGCTATAGTCTAGAACATGAGAAGTTCCCAAATCACCCTGGTAATGATCAGGACCTTTTTACCAGGCTGCATTTATAACGGGATCTCTTTCAATCTAGAATTTGGGATTGCATTGGTTTCAACTTGTTCTGTTGAATTATATTTTGAAAGAATAATGTTTTGATATAGTCAAGTTTCAAATCTCATTTATTTTCATCCTCTTAGCTAAAATTGAGTTTTCTATTATGTGGTGATACAGTGTGTAGCAAATTTATTGCCAGAGGCATTTGAAACTATCCATAACTTTGTCATTGGGAAAGACAGCTGGGTTTTCCCTGTGTGTTAGAAGGTCTGTGCAAGTTTTGACAGCATTGACTCTCTCTTACTCACTTTTGCTTGTACCTTCAGGCAAGTAGATTCTCCTCATGGATTAGAATGTTTTAATATGAAATCAAAGTCATTATGAAATGTATTTTCTGTAGAAAGTAGTGGATAGCAGAAACACCTGTGCACAGCACTTGTAAAGCTAATGATGGGATAGATGATTGTATTACCAGTTTTATGTGGATCTGTAGCTGCCATCCTATCTCCAGTCCACCTCCACTTAGTTTTGAAGGCTTGTTCCAGGGCTTTACCACACTTTTTCTTAAAAGCACTGTCAGATTAAACAGATTACAATTTTTTAATAATCTCATCTAATTAATCAGGAGGATAGTTGAGAGAAAACCCCAAAACACAGTACTTCACCATTTTCTTTAAACTCAGTTGAACTTTAGGCAAGAGAGTATTGCAGAATTAGGTCACAGTCCCACAACAAAGCCAATATTTTGACATAGTCTGATACTTATCTTTCTTGGGAACAGATGATTGGTAGTGTTTTGGAGATTGATACACCCAAATTTTCTGATTGATTGGCTCAGCTTCATAGAATGAGAGGTTGTGACAGATGGGTAGTGCTGGAGAGCCAAGATTGTTGCCATGTGCTTACAAAGGACAGGAAGATTTGGGCAATGATTTTCTGTAATGATTCTTTCATGCTTCTGAGTGTCTGTTTTGGAATGGTTCTTTAAAACTCAAGCATGTTGTTCTGAGATGCTTAGGAGGAACTGCTCAAGAAACTTCCTTTTCCTGCCTCTTTCAAACTGGTTGAATAGCAGGAATGACCAGGACTGGAGCAGGCATTAGTCCTGGAGCTGCTTGAGTCTATGGGAGTGGGAGCAGACTGAGTAAATGTTCACATGATGGGATGCCTCAGTTGATCTAATGTACAGAGAGCAGTTGAAATGCTAGGAGAGTATGTCCATCACCTCACTACTCCCATATGAAATGTGTAACAGAGGTATTCTCTGGGAGGGTGGAAGTAAATACACATGTGAATGACTACCTGGAGTCTTGAATGAATCCTCTGCTTCACTATCAGCTTGCACAGAGGCTTCCCAAAGTGGAACAGACGTTGTACACACAATGCTTAAAGCTGAAAGAGGGGCAGACTTCTGAAAGAAGCTCAGCTCATGCTGTGCCTTTTGCATGTAGAGGAGCCTTCTGCTAATTCTGGCATCTAATTTAGAAAACATTGCCCTACTTTTCTGTAACGTGGAGCTTAAAATTCTTTCAAACTATCAGGCTTTCTGCATGGAATGGGAGGGCAAGCAGTGATAGTCAGAGATCCTCTGTCTTTTGGAAACAAACTGGAGACCTTCGGTAGTATTCAGGGAGGTTTGCATGCCCACAGACAAGGTTGAGAAATGGAAGTGCTGCACTGATACTGTAGAGAAGATGAAAAAAAGAAAGAGCTATATTATGTACCATTCCAGAGGGGGTCCTTTGAAAGCATGTGATTCTGAGTATTCTTCTATGGACTTCTGTTGGATTTAATTTTTTTACATCTATCTCTTTTTGTGTGTTTTTTCTCATTTTTCTTTCCCATACAAACCAATCTCCAAGGATTAATATCCAAAATGACCAATGCACATTGCCATATGCTGCTGGGTTTTTTTTTTAAACTTTGAAGAAAGTTACACTGTTGTCTTTTACAATTTTTTATCTACAGAGGTCATTATTCCTATTTCCAGTTATTTGTCCTCTCCGTATATAGAAGATGGAAGGATATATTCATCACTACATAATGTTGACTTACTTGGTCAACAAAATCTGTTAGCACCATCCACAAAAAGAAATAAGCAACTTTCAGCTTGTCAAGTGGGGGACAAATTCAGAAATTCACTGTTGTAGACAGGAAGCTGAAGACAAGTGGATATAATGGAAGATCCTGGAGGATCTGTAGAGGATTCTGACATGGCCACTGAGAGCTCTCTAGAATGAGGGGGCTGGGAAAAGAATGTTGGCATTTTTCTCTTGGGTGCTGCTATTTATTCTATTAAAGCATGGGGAAAATCTAAGCACTTTTATCAAACATGAACATTTTTGCTACCACTGTTACATGCCTGTGGGAATCAGTGGTCTGAGAGTGCAGCAAGAATTTGATCCTTAAGAAACAATGAGCAAAAGATGTTTGCAAGATTGGGAAGTGATGTCGGGGAATTGAATTGCTTCTGAAATTGCCTACTGCAACTGCAAGGTCCCTTCTTAAAAAAATAAGGAAGTGTGACAGTAACACTAAAATGAATATTGGATTTTGCTCAGCTGAAGCCCAGAGGCCTATGTGAGGAAACCCCAGTGCATCAGCTTCCTGAACAACCTGCTGACCAAAATATATCTGGGTGTTTTGCCTAGAGATTTTTATTTTGATGCAAGGTAAATGTTTTGACAAACAAGTGAGTAGAGCAAATGAACAAAAATGACTGGCAGATTATGTAATCCAGGTCCTAGTCCTGAAATTTCAGGGACATGTATAGACCCTCAGGAACTTTGTGGATCTTGAGTGGGATTCATTCAAAAAATCCCCAATGTCCCCACAAGAAACAGATCCTGATTTTAGGCAGCCAGAAGTTTCATCTTGTCAGTGGACAGTAACAGCCTTCTCTAGCATTAAAATGAGAGTGTTGGACTTTATTCTACAGTAGTCTTAAATAGGGATATATTCAGAGATATATTGTTTTCCACTGACAATAGAGGGTAATGATGTGAGTAGGACAGACTAGATAACAAACTTTTACACCATAAACACTAGGCAAGAAGAACACAGCCCTTGAATTCATCAGTTCTCTTTTTCCATTTCTCTAATGGTGCTGCTGACATTTTAGACCAGAAGTAAATTCTGCTCTTAAAAAATTTACTCAAAATTGTTCAGAGAGTGTGACATCCTGATCTTTCATAAACTTCATGTTTTCCACAAGATAGCAGTGGTGCAACTTCTTTGAAGGATTCCGTGGAAAGAATTTTGTATTTCTTTTGCTAGACTTTGTTAGAATTATCTGTTTTTCTGCTGTATATTGGTCATGGGAAAGTCTAAAATGAAAGTTACAGATTTGAGTAGAATAAAATCAGAAGGCTTTTGTAGTTTTTAGAGAGAAATGCATTTTGACACAGGAAAATGGGAAAACCAAGAAGCTTGAATTTACTTCACTCCCCCATCAAGCTTCAAAGACTTACAAGGAAGAGAAAAATCTGCATGACTGTCTGTCTGATGGAGAACTAAGATATTAAAGGTTGATATGATAAAAATGCTTCATATAGCACCATAGTACGACTGTATAGCAGAAAGTCTACAAACGGCTGAGATGTTTTTCTAGACTTTTTAATTCATCTTCATATATTGCAATTGCAATCTTTATTCTATCAGGCACTATGTGTTAATTTTTCTCCCATGAAATTCAGTGTACACATTTGGAAACACTTCAAAGTACCCCAAATTATAGTAATTCGTCAAGACAACAAGGCTACTTTGTTTAAAGATTCATGGTTTTCTTCTGGAGAAGAAAGCTAAAAAGCAGCTCTCTTGACTTCACAATACCCTATAGAGTTTTCAACGCAAAGTGAGGGAAGTTTAGACTCATTTTGATATTCATCCTTGTCATTCTTCAGTTCTTCCAAAAGAAGTCTATTATAAAGGCAACTTTTCATATGGCCCCCAAGTCAGGGGGCTGTACTTTACATCACGTATCCCGAAACTCTAAAATATATAACGGGAAATAAACATAGAGTTTTTATTCACAAAAATCTTTGTTGGGTTTAACTGTTTTGTAAAGAATAGCTGAACATTCAGCATTGATTAAACCTGCTATTTCATAAATAAATTTTATACAGTCTTTCCTGCTATTTCTTAAGAATAAGAACAGGGACATTTACGTGCAGTACCTGCAGTGACTTTTAAAAAGGGGACAAATAAAAAGTACATAAGCATCTTAAAAGAGGCTGTAGGTGCTCCATTTATTTTTTTGTCTTTGACAGAAGCTACTAAAACAGATCACCAATGTCCAAATGGTAATTATGGTTAGACTTCTTTGTTCTCAGTTAAAAGTGGTTTGTCATTAAGCAGAATCAAAGGCTTCCATTTAGTTCCTGTATGGACAAAATATACTTGTATAATAAGCTGCACTCCCTCATATTTTAGGTTGCCTTTAATCATCTTGTGAAATCTAGATTTATAAAGGCACACACATAATAAAGAACTGGAGTATTAGCATCCTTTGTTCTCAAATTTCAATTATGTACTATTGTTTTCTTTCAATTCACTAGAAGTAATTAAGTCTACCATGCTGGTGGTCAATCCCCAGACACAGCTAGTGCTGCTACTCTCTTCAGAAATACATTTTTACAACAGTCTTTGGAGTAGCTATAAAGAAACAAAAATTGTCAATCATTACAGCAGAAAAACCTTGGTAAGGAGAAGGCAGAGCTGAATTATATTTACACAGGTGTACACCTTGATAATGCTGTTTGCTTTGGTTGAATGAGTCTAGGGTTTCATTGGTGGAGAGAAAAGAAAGGTTAACTCAATGGAGCAAATTCACAATGATTAAATTTGTTCTAGATGCATTCCAAGGAAAATTATGAACACTGTTGAGAAGTGCAATTTGTCAGCTTGAAGTCAATTCTCTTTTTTATATTACTTTAGAAACCTAATAATCCATAAATTATTTGCATAAACATGTATATGCCCAACTAAAATAAGTTGAGTCACACAGCCTTTGTACTAAGCTCTTTGACATCAAACTTTGACATTCTGTCTCACTGCTATTTGAAAATAATGCTTGAAATCCATGTTTTAAATTCTTATGTTTCAGAAACTGTTGTAGGTGTTTTGCCTTCAGAGGAACCAAGAATTTACATAGGCATTTATTTTGCTTTTGTACATATTCATGCAACAGTTTAATAGGATCATTGCTTTCTATAGATTTGGACCCTTAAGAAAACTGTGGACAGAACATATTTTTTCCTCAAATATCTCACAAAAGCTGAATCTCCTGTGAGTTATTCTCCCAAGAATCAATATTTGGGAAAAACACAAAATGTAAATTTTTAAGAGTCAGCACTTGTAGTAGTACTGAGTTGTAAAAAATGTACAGCTCATAGTTGTGAAGGTGTTATTTCTAGAGAATTTATCCAAAGAAAGAATATGTCATGTTGTTTGAAATGTAAAGTTCATAAGGAAATAGCCTCAGTACTGCATTACTGGCAGAAACCCCATCCTCACTATGCTGCCTTTCCTCCTCACCAGCTCCTGACTAACTCAGGAGCATGTTTTTGAAAAAATGCCTAACTATTCCTGAATTACATAAAACTTTCAAAGGGGTAGCTAGGCAGCAAATAAATATAAAGTAAACAAACAAATATTCCTCAAAAGTGTCACAGCCAGTAAATGTTCCCAAGGCAACAAAGTCAGTGTGCTCTTCCTAACTGGTAACATAGTAGGTGTTTGCAAAATGCATGAACTCTTCTGTTTTCTCCGTCTGATCAGAAAAAGTTATTAAAATATCTCAAACCAAATCTAATTTGAACTCTTGTGAAAGTGCTATTATAGTGATGTGAAAATTGAGGAACATACGCTCTGGTTATGTAGTATATTCTTTGTTATTTTGACATTTTTGGAACCAAGCTGCAGTAAAGTTCTCCTTTGCTGGAGCTTTAAAATGCAGTGTTTTAATGTGCTTTCATTGTGTATAGAATCATAGATGAGTCACTCAATTTTTCCTCATATTTAGAATTGAACTTCATAAGTGTTTTGTAATATGCCCTTCATTAATCTCATGGGGTGAAGCTGATTTAAATATTACATATAATGCTATAATGTCACAGTATTATATTATGCCATTATTTTTCAACTAAAATCCTGGGGAAATAAACAAATGGCTAACAAAATTCAGACAAAGAGATGATTCTACTCTTCCTTCTTCCTGGTTGCTTATTTTATCCTTCCTCATGCCAGTACAGCAGTTCTCCAGTGAACCTGCAGTGGCTCTGCAGTGAACCTGAACACTGGGGAGCTGCACCTGAAATGGTTACTGCTCCCACATGTTTTCCTAGAAGATGGTTCATGTCCCTGGTACAGCTCAGTGCATGTTGGGGTGGTGACAGCCTGTCTGGGCATGGAGGGGGGCCAGAACTCACCCCAGACTGAGCTGCTCCCTAGACTGGGGTGCCAGAAAACCCCTTGGGATTTGTTTGAGTCTGTTCTAAAGGAGTTTGGAGTGAGGTATTGAAGAGTGCTTGAAAAGCCATGGTGTGCTGTAGGACCCTGCTACACCAGAATGTTCTAGCAAGGCTTGGCTTGTTCTCTTTTTTTAGTCAAAAAGAGCTCTAGTAAATGAGAACTTTGTGCTTGCAGGATTTTACTCCATGTGAGGGAAGAATCTCTCTCTACATTTGGTTTTTTCTTCTACTGCCCCCTTAAGACCTTTCCTCCCCAGGACATGAAGCTTTGTGCTTCTGTAAGGACTTCCCTTTCCTGCTACTGGATTCATCTCTTCTTCCTTCCATCTTTGAAAAATATTAATCTTAGATGGAGCATCTGGCCTAAGTACAGCTGTGATCACTTGGCAGACTGGCCCTCATTTGCCCTGACAGGCGTGTTTGCCATCTAACACAGTCGTTGCCAGGCCCCCACCTCCATGGGCTTGGGAACTGCACCAATATGTACAAGCTGAAGTGAAGTCTGTCAGGATTTGTGCAAAGGTATTTCAGTATTGAAAAAAAAATCCTTTCACAATAGTTTAATGTTTAGAATTTTTCTAGGAAATTAGTCATCTTTTTAGTAGTTTTTCTTTGGAAAGAAGGTTTTGTGTAGAGAATTTAATCTTATACTGACATGAAATTTGTTAATGTCATTAACAGTTACATTTTAGATCCAAATGAATTAAATATGTAAAGATCAAAATGATCAAAGCTACCAATCCAAACCCCATCTATAATTTAAATATTCTCTGAAGTTGTAGCATCACTTAACTTTAACTAGTCTAGGTTCTTTTCTTAGGACATTTCAAGCAGATTTTTCTGGGAAGCTCAGTATACTCCTCTAGAGGAGTCAACATTCACTACTTCTATCAATTCACCATTATTTACATTACTTGCATATTTATGATTCTGTTTTTTGATGACTACAGGGTAATGACTGTATCTGAAAATCAAAGCCATGTATAAATTTTTAACATTCACACCTATGCATGGGGACCAGAAAATACCATTCAAGAAAAGTAATAAAATATTCTTAAGAACTTTCAGCATCGTTAGATACTTCACGGGAATTTTTTAGCCAGTAATTTTTTAAATATACTACATACCCAACACTTCTCCTTTTCAACTTTTGTTTTTCTTGTTAATGAATAGTAATTAGCTCAGGATTTTCAGTAGTTTCTGAAAAGCCAAACAACCTCTCAGAGTTGTGAGAATGGGATTTTTTTACCGCTAGGGGGTTTTCTTCATGCACACTATGATGGTGGTAGTGTTTCTCCAGGGGTTGATCAGGATGCTGTTGTATTGTGCACAGGCTTGTGTTTTCTTATATAACAAATTATAATGTTATTTTAATTTAAGTAAAATAGTTGTAACCATGGATAGAAACATTGTAGTTATTCCACATCAATTATTTTATACATTTTGTGGAATTCAATGTGTCTTTAATAAAAGAATTTAGTTATGGATAACAGTTTGTTCAACTTGCAATGCAGTCTGTCCTTTGGGATAGGGAAAATGGCAAACTCATCAGTTTCTTTAAATATCTCTGCAGTTTCCAATATGTCACAGCGTATAGGATTCTGTGCATGTATTGATCTTAGACTTCCAGTAATTTAAATAGTAAATAGGAGGTGAGCACTACTGTTTCTCATTAATTCTATATACTTTTATAAAAAGGATGCATATCTGTCCTTGATCGGGTAATGAATCCATTCTCTGAGGAAATTGTGGTGTTAAATGTACAAAATTCACGCTTCTGTTGAAGAAATTACACCATTTTCTAATGACCTAAATGAAATCTGTACTGTTCTGCTGATTTTTCTCTTTCTTAGTCTTTCCCACACCTTACAGCTACGCGGTAGGAAAGTGGTCCAAAGAGAAAAGCTGTGCCCCAGCAGTGAGAGCTGTCCCATGGAAGTGCTTTCATTTGCAGCAGTCTAAGTAAAGCTGTGAGAGTAACACAGGGTTTGGAAGCACAGCTGTGAAAAAAGTATGACTGGAATTCAGCAAACTCCTTGCTAAAGGCTACTACAGCTGCTTGTTGGTTCCCAAAGCAAAAACACAAAAAGAAACACATGCCTAGGATCTAAATATATGAACAGCATAACTTGGTTTGTTATCTGCCTTGTGGAAAAAGCAAAGAGCCTATAAACATCTTAGACCATTTGTGCAGGGTGGAACAGTGACAACTGTACAGCAGCAATTTCAGTCTTTACACAGATTTAATGTGATCTGAGCACAAAGTACTTGTCTGATTTCTCATGTAAATCGCTGTAAATCTCATCTTGCTGCTGCTGCAAGCACAGGACAGTGCAATGTGAGTATTGAACAGTTTGTGTAGGACAGGTTCTGCACTGACCTCTGATCAGTGCAGTTCTGTGTGGCCTCAGCAGAAGCACTTGGGAATGTGCTGTGCTTGTATGGAGCTGAGTGCCCTTTGCATGGTGAGTGCTGTGCTGTGAAGACCTATGTGCTTAAAAGTATTTTAGCTGTGTTTATTGAACAGAGGCTGCAGTTAATAAATAACAGTCCAAAAGAGGCCATGCTCTCAGTAGACCATAGGTGCAAACAATAATCACATATATGGTTGTATAGACACATTTTTTCAAGGTTATAGCATCTACTAGACCTTGGCCCTAACACAGTGTTTGATGTCCTTGTTTATACAGTAGCAGTCCAAGGAACACTTTTTTTTTTTCTTTTGAAAGGCAATCATATTTCCTTTCAAAGTGAGGAATAGTGAACTTTGCAAGTTGCATCTGCACTGCTAGTGCAATTTGCTTTCTAAATTTATTAACTGGATGGTGTAGGAGACTCATGATATTCACTACTGCAGAAAATCCAGAAGTAACCCTTACAGAAATATCTCCATGAAGTATCTTCTGGAGGTTGGGTTTTAATCTGCATTAAAAAAAGAGCTTAAATTGCTCTATGCTGTCACAAAGTGTGCAGTTCCTTAGAATTGCATCATCTGGATGCAATCATGTGCCATGTGTTCTAGCAGAGAGTTTGCTAGAACTCTGCTGTTCCTTCCAACCCATTCTGTGATTCCTTATGCTGATCTGAAGCACCTACTGTTTCAGGTACTTGGGTCCCAGGGGACATACTGCAATACTGGTCTTACTATCTCTTTATGAGAGACCAGAAAACAATCTTTTTGCACCTATACATGTGTGTGTGTGTAAGTTCTGTGAGTGTTTAAAGAGGGGAGAGAATAAATCATCATGTTAGGCATTAAGTCATCATCTGTCCTTACTAAAACCTCCTATCTAGCTTCAAAATAAACTTGCTCCTGGTTAACACTGCCCTTGAAGAATGTGCTCTCTGTCATGTGGATTCTTCCTCTGTCCCCACAGAAGTCAGAAGTTGACTTTTGTGGGATAGGGCTAGAAACCTACTTATTAGGACACTGGAGCAAGTGCTGGTGTGTTACTATCCAAGAGCTCATAACAGATAGATAAAGACTACTCTCTACACCTGATTCAGGTAACTGATCATAGGGATTGCTGGTGCAGAATGGCAGGGAGCAGAAACCTGATATCCTATTTCCAGGCTGCCCTTGTTGAAGGTGACATTTATCCTCAGATACCTCTCAGCTGATGTTAAATCACTCCTTTTTAAGTCACACATCTTCAAAATGTGGCTTCTGTATATTGAAAATCATGCAATTAGACATAAATTGATTATAAATTACAGACTGTTTTGGAAAACCCATTTTATACTAATGCTATGGATGACCACTGTTAACTACAAGTACAAAAGAGTGAAGGCTTCCTTCTATCAGTCATAACAGCTATTGGTTATTGCAGAAATTCTGTCATCTGTGCTCCTAACTCGTTTATATGCCAGAGACCTACCTTTTAGATAACAGGATTAATACTTGTATGGCTGCCAACTAGAACTTGCTTGATTTCACTGTTACTATTTTTTTTTTCTTTCTAAGGAATAGACAAGGAAGAATGGCTTACAAAAGCCAATGCCTTTGTCCAGAACACAGCAGAACAAGCAGTCATGGCATAGATGAAATGCCAAGAGTATAAATGTTCTCTCCTACTGACTAGAGAGAAGGGGAAGAGTTGGCTAGAGTAGGGGAAGAGTTTTAGGTTTGTCTCACACGTATTGCTGCTGTCAGAGAGACCAGTAATTATGGACTTTTTCTTTCAGCAGTTCCTGTGGGTGTTTTTCCATATAAGGGCTTCAGTTTTTCTCAGCACTCACAAGCAGAATAGAGACAAAAGGCATGCAAACATTATTGTTAAATACTCTATTCATTGGGTTTTTGCCCAGAAATCTTCTTACTGCTATGCCTTTAGCACTTTGTATTTGAGGCCTCTAATCAATGCATTTTTCCTGACATGAAATCACCTGAGATCAGTATGATGCCAGATTCTGCACCAGCCATTGATATCATGGCAAACAAAAACTATGCCCAGTAAGGCTGTTTGTGTCTCTAGAGATGAAGCAGCTGCTACGTCATGATCAAATGGAATTTATATACTAAATCCTTATTTATATGAGCTAAAGTATGTTAGAGGAAAGTACATCTCAAAACAGTGAATGCTGCTTAAAAAAAACCTCAGAAAGCTAATTATTTTCTTGTTAAACCAGACTCTAAGTCTGATTTCCTATGGGTTCTATAAAAAAAACTTCTTCTGGTTCAGCCTATATCTCTTAGATTGGGTAATGGGTTACTGTTCTTCCATACAGGATCTCAAATTTTCTACTTCATCTTTAGTCCAAATTTTTAGGTTTGGCAATCAATTTAGGTCATCCTTTATAGTGTTCTTGTTCATTTGTTGGGTTTTGAGGGTGTGTGTGTGTGGAGAGGCAACAGACTAGACAGCTAATTTTTTTTTTTTTTCCCCACAGAAACTTTTTAAATTCAGCAAATATGGAATTGATACATTCAACAGCTTCAGGGAAAGTATACTCAATATATTGCTTTGAGGAAGGCAGGTAATTTTTCCAGCTTGTCTTTGATTTCCTTATGAAGTTGACAAAGTTCCAAGTGTTTTCTTCTCATTGTATTACTTACATTTAACAATCCTTTCCAATCATAAAAGCCAGGCTCAGTGTTGGCTCAAGTGTGAGCAATTTTTGATCTCTGTAGAGCCTAAACCCTTGAGAATCATTTATTTGGTTGTTTATCAAGGTTTGGAGCTTTTCAAGAAAAAAAACAAAAACAAAAAAAACAAAACAAACAAACAAAAACCCACCAAAAAACCCCCTGAAATTTGCCAGTAACTCATTCTTAAAAGTTTCTGGTTGAATTTTTTTTTTTCTTTTAATTCTTCAGTCAGTGAAGATAAGAAATATGTATTCGAAAATAAACAAAACTGACTTGGGGATTTTTGACCCAGGCTAATCGAGACTGTGGTACTGAACTTCTTGACACATCCGGAAATATGGTGGGAATAGATTTTGGGGATTTCGCCTGTGAGAGCCTTGCAGCAGCAGCAGCAGCTGCTGTGGGACCATGTGCTATGGTTTGGAGTGTGGTGGCAGGAGGAGCATTCTTTCCAGAGCAAAAGGGGGATGTTGACTACCTGCAGTTGAGGAAGACTGGGTATTTCCTAAATTAGCTACTCATTGCCTATGTGCTTGTTTATATTTTGGGTGGCTTGTATGATTGCAGAATAGCTTGGCTGGCAAAGATGACATATCTTGCATATTTAGCATATTACTTTATAGTTAATAACTGTACCAAAGCCATCTGCTGCCACAGCAAGCTACAAAGTCAGAAACAAATGAAGTGAAGGGTTGGATACCACACATGTTTTGCAGCCAATGACTGTCTACAGTTCAATAAGAGACGAACTAACCCTGGTCAATTTATTTGGGTTAATTGATACTTCTCTGTGTTCAGAGTGGACAAAATCAGAAAGCCATAAGAACTATTATAATAATTTTATATTGTAGAAACACTGGAAAACTCATTGCCATACTTACTCTTAGTGAGCTAAACACTGTACAGGCAAAGAGAGGAAGAGAAAGTACCTGCCTGAAACAGATACACTGCAGAGGGTGGAAAATTGAAGATGATAGGACAGAAGGGAGAGAGTGTTTTGATTGCAACACTGTTCATAGCCAGTGTTGAGAAAATTTTGTCCCCAGAAATTGTGAATAATCATAAAAGGAAAGGTTCTTTTTTAATCCTCTTGCTAAATTTCACTTTGTCCTACACATTTGTTAGTATTTTTCCTAAGCCAAAAAAACCCTTCCATCCTTAATAAGTTTATAAGGTCAGAGAAAGATATGTTAAAAATTCACGCTGTGTGTGGGTGATCTCAAGTCACTTTTGAGTGTTGTTGATTTCATCTGGTTTGAAAACGAGGTTGTTGAGATCTCAGATATAATTTAGGTCCTTCAAAGTTTTAGAAAACATGTTTCTAGGAAAATAGACAAATCCTATAACTCAGCCACAAGAGATGCTTAATTGGAGTTCTGTGCACATGTTTTTAGTGCCTGCTCAGTCTGCCTGTGCTTATAATTGTGCTATTTGTTTGGCTTTTATTTCTTTGATTTTCAGCAATCTTGTTTAATAAAAGGAGTCTAAAGCTCATTTTTTTTTGCTTCCACAAATGTTTGCTAGGCTTAACCTAAGAATTTTAAACTTGTAAGTCTCTTAGGATAATAAATAGTACTTGTTGGAAGTGCATGGAAAATTCCTGTTGAGGTTGAAACTATTTCAGTAATTATGAAAAATGGAAAAGTATTTTGTTTTCTATTGCTATCTCAGTAGTTATGTCTTAGTTAGTAGTGTGTAACTATTAAAATTAGGGTGCGAGTTCCATTGTATTTCATTAATAGCTATCATCTCACTTGGCAGTTCTGTATTCTGAAAAATTTCTTATACCCACAAGTTCTCTACAGCTCTAGTTTTCCTGAATCAGTCATAATAAACAAAAGTCTTTGTTGTGGCAACAAAATTAAAACAGAGCAAGGGAATAATTCATGCAGATTATTGCCACATATTTATACAATATATTTCCAATCAGCTCTATATAGCTTACTATGAAAAATGCACAGCCTTTAATGCAGCAATGATAATACATTTTAAACTAAATATTAGTGAATAATAGAATGCCTGGTGTTTACTAATTTGAAAAGTTTCTTGGATCTACTGTTGATTATGATATTCTGTAGAGCTTGTGCACCCATAAATAAGGGAAAATATATATATTTTTATATGCATACCAAGAGACTTCCATATATATATTCCATATATGTATTTTATTTCCCTTATTTTGAAGTGGAAAAATATTATGTAATAAAGAGGAGTTTATGGGTATTCTGCAGACCCTGTAAGAAATGCAAGCTCTGTCACAGGACAGTGACACTTCTTTTAAATTGGTCAAGTTTTCCATTTACAAAAAAGGAAGTAGATATTCTGCAGTTTTGGTGGGTAATATACCATCTTCAGGCCTGTAAGTATATATTTTAGGCACAAGTTCTTCTGTTCATATTTAGTATAGGATGTACATGATATTCCTATCCTGAGTGCAGAATGCTAGAATTGTTTAGAAAGGATATTGGAAAGTAACCAGCGAACCAAGCAAAATTCTAACCAAATCTTCACTGACATGAAAAATGCAGTATTTTGCTCATTTGAAATCACACAAAGACAGAGATGAGGTATGTCAATGTGTTTCACATGTTCCTATTATTTCACATGTCTGAAAGCTAAGAAAAACAGACATTTTATGGACTGGGTATTCATAATGGAAATCTCATCCTTATCGGTGCTGGATTAAGCTCTTAGTAGTTTACATCACACTTAATGTATTATATCTGACTAAAAAACTCTAGCTTTTAAACAGATGACTATGTTTGAATTATATGATGTGTCCACTTATAAATGTTCCAATGAAACTGTAATTTATCCTTCTAACATTTATTTAATTAATTAGAATGGTTATGGAAGGATCAGAATCACATTTACAAAATATTTATTTTCAATGCCAATACTATGAACAAATCACCTGAAAAACCAAATAAACAAATACCCCCCTACAAAAACCCAACAACCCAAGCCCAAACCTCTCTGGATCTGTAGTTTCTACTTCATCATGGAAAGAGGAGGGCTATTTCAAAGGAACCTGGAAGTATGGAAGACCTGTATTGTCTGGAGCTGGAGGGTTTAAGGTCAGTCTCGTATACAGACATATTAGGTGGGTTTGACTTTGGAAGGCAGTGGAGATTTTGCACCTGGCAAGTAGAACTTTTAAAATGTAATCGAAACGCCAATCTGCAAAACAATCCTCAGACTTTTCTGTACATGGCTATAGATATTGACTGCTCTTTATACTGTTTCTGTCTCAAAGAATACCCAGTGAGTTCCAGCCATGCCTTCATCTGCTTTGTTGTCTTTTTCTTCTGTGTGTTTAAGTTCACAAATGATGTCAAAGGTTCAGTTACCAGACTGGACTGAAGTTCCCTGCTTGTCATAACTGTGTGATTTGATTTTAAATAATATCTGTGTAGGCACAGACCCAAGAGAATAACACAGATATGAAAGGCTAGAAGAGTGGATTTGAATGTCAGCAGGCAATTGTCCATGTGACCAAGAGCACTTGCAGCATATGGTGCCATCTGGCCTGGAGTCTAGGCAGTGCTACCTCCTAGGCATGGGGAAAAAGTTACTTTAGGTTATCTATGCTTTGTTTTTACCCTATGAAAAAGCCCAGCAGAGCAGTCAGGCAGACTGTGAAATGGATTTTAGATGCCAGCACTGCAACATTTCCACATTTGGAAATGTTACAACTGTAAAAATGGTCAAATTGTTGGAAAATGTGCATCTTTATTTTTGTCATGATAGTGTCCTTGTGACTTTCTGAAGTGCTTAAAAGCAGTTTTGTGTCAAAATAGATGGTCTTTCTCTTGAGCTCTTTGTAAAGACTACCTTTTCTGGACCACATGGTCAACTCTCTTTCTTGACATTCATGGCAGCTAACTCTTTGAATCTTTGGGGTATTTTGTGAGTACTCTCTGGCTGTGCAATGGCATTGTGAGCAAGCATTGTGAGCAATTGCTGCTAGAAATAGTACTTTTTAGTACTGTAGTAGTTTTACAAAACTGGATCAGTACACACAGAGCTGTGTGTTGATCTGATGTTAGACAGGCCTTGGGAATATAAAGTCCAAGTCCTACCTCTAGGCTGAGGAGGTGTCCTGAAAATAGACTTTCCTGGAACTGTTAGCTGTAACAAGTGAGACTTAACATCACACTGTGTGGGGATGAAGGAAAGCAATCTAATGTTTACCTAGAAGACAAGCTCTAGGCTTAGTCTTTGAAACCAGGGTGCCTGGTTGGTGTGTCCAGGTGTAGCACTTAGTCCTGGTGTGTGTCTAGGGTTGCTGAGTGTTGCTGCAATACACATAAAAACATTTCAAGCATGAGAGCAATGCAGCCAGATTAGCACACTGGGTTTACAAATGTTAAATCACACCCACAAACTCCTTTCCTTTGTGCAGTGCCTGACCCTGTAGAACATTCCAAAGGACAAGTAAACTGATACGCCTGAGCTGACCTACCTCACATACTGCCTGCAAGTTAGTTGTGCTGAGAAAAGAGAAACCTGTATTGAATATCTTGATTCCAGCCTATATGATAGTGCATAAGTAAATTTTTTATAGTGGAAACAAAATTAATAAGTGCTTGAATGTAAAGATAATCAGTGAAATGGTTCACAGCAGAAATTGTTTTTACTTTAATTTATTTTTAGCATCAAAGCAAAAAGAAGGCCTCTAGCCTTTTCTAATAATATCTCAATGTATGTTTTCGAAATAATAGCAGTGTTTCCTACTAAGCCTTGCACAATTCTGTGTTGTTGTTGTGTGTAAAATTCCCAGTGAACAAAATAAATATATAGCTTTCTGTAGTTGGCAGACCTATAAACATTTTTCTTTTTTTAGTTTATGAGAGGAAACAGGTTTGTGGTGCTTTGGTTTAGTCTAATTATTAATTGTGGTGAAAAAGGAAGCTAAATCTCGAAGGTATTGCCTTGAAATGTGTTGGAGTCCGGGATATCCCTCTGACAGCCCTGGAGAATCTGGGGGCTGTACA
>VXBR01005505.1:360844-374923 GCA_013400215.1 Cisticola juncidis
CCTGCCAGGGAGACTTGGCAGAGAAGAAAAAACTAAGAGATAATGAAGAATAAACAACCTTGGAAACATGCACTGGAGGACTCTGTCGTCTCTGCCTTTGGTGTGAAACACTTGGGGCAAAGAGAAGACAAAAAACCTTATTACCTTGGGGAACAGCAACCCCAGGGAAATCTCCAGGGAACAGCAACCCTGGGGGAAGAACCAGCAGCCTCGGGAACGGCCGCCCTGAGGAGAATATCGGGGGACAGCAACCCCAAGAGAAATGCTTTCCCTTTTTAACTGGCATTGAAGCTATTTGTTCCCTGCAGCTTTACCAAAAGTAAGGACTTAATTTTTTTATGCAGTCACTACTTTGATATATCCCGTTCCTTCAGGTATTCACACAGTCCTACAATGAGCCTGGACACCTTCTTGCTCTCTGGCGTGCACCCAGCAGGCAGGATCTCTCCAGCTGTGCATCTGATAGAGCCATTTACATCTATTTACACCATATACATGGAGCCATTTACATCCATTTACACCGTAAATCCTTCTGCAGGACTGGCAGAGCCCTGTGCCCGATAGTTGCATGATCAAGAGATAAACTGCTTTTGGGTCAAGGGCTGTGCAACATGCTGCTTTGCAACGATAGGGAGGAGCTGTGCGTTCTGAGTGTGCTTCCAGGGAATGGTCAGAGGGATTGTTTATTTAACTTGAGAGGTACTTAAATACAACATGAGATTATACAGGTTATTCTACAGATCTTTCATAGGGAATTTTCAGGACTCTCTCAGTCAATGACAGAATAAAAAAAAAATCCAATTTTTGTTAGTAAATTTGGCTCCGTACACTATGCCAGCAAGCTTCTGGGTATTATTCTGAACCAAAGGTTCCTTTAAGACCACTAAAATGTGTATGTTTCTTCAGAAATAGCTTTCCAAGAGTCCCGTCAAAACTGAGATGAGACGTAGCAATTCATGAGTGAAAATTATTAAAATAAGTTAAAAGTAGCCATTAAGGTCACAGTTACAGGAAATGAAACATCAGAAAGCATAAGCACGAGCAGTTTAAATGCCAAGCTATTTTTCAAGGGCCTAGTGAACCTTACTGACATAAGGCAGAAAACATCAAAGCATCTGTATAATCATCAGTGCTCAGACTCTGCCTTATGGGGCACCAAACCACAACTCATTCAAGAATACTGTTATAAATAGGGCCAGGAGACCTCCTGCTCCAAAAAAAAAAAAAGCCTTTATTAAATCAGCTTTTTGGGTGGGGGCTCCAGGGGCTGTGCACATCGCCGCTGCTCACACAGAGACACCGCAGAGGAGAAGGAGTCTTCGAATCTGCTGCTTGCGCCGCAAAGTCGGGGATTCCATCCTCGCAGGAGTGCGCAGAATTGCCTTGACCTTGGCTCGCAAGGTCTAGGGGTGTCATGTTCTCACAGCACTTCAGTGAGGGTGAGGAAGCAGAAGACTCTGGCTGACAGCTGGATGGCTTGCTGACCCACCGGTGTCACTTGCCCCAATCTGGTGCTGGTCAGTCGCTCTAAGGAGTTATTTACTCCCACTGGACTTCCTGGTGAGCAGTGCACCCTGGGCGCTCTGAGTTCCTTTGCACTGGGGCTGGGTCAGCAGCTGCTTGGTGACAGACAGAATGTGGCAAAGGCGTTGCTTGGNATCGCCGCTGCTCACACAGAGACACCGCAGAGGAGAAGGAGTCTTCGAATCTGCTGCTTGCGCCGCAAAGTCGGGGATTCCATCCTCGCAGGAGTGCGCAGAATTGCCTTGACCTTGGCTCGCAAGGTCTAGGGGTGTCGGTGAGGGCGAGGAAGCAGAAGACTCTGGCTGACAGCTGGATGGCTTGCTGACCCACCGGTGTCACTTGCCCCAATCTGGTGCTGGTCAGTCGCTCTAAGGAGTTATTTACTCCCACTGGACTTCCTGGTGAGCAGTGCACCCTGGGCGCTCTGAGTTCCTTTGCACTGGGGCTGGGTCAGCAGCTGCTTGGTGACAGACAGAATGTGGCAAAGGCGTTGCTTGGCAACTCCATGGGCAGTGGGGAGCAGCAGAGGCAGTGTCTGGTTCTTGACAGGCAGGTGGGGAGCAGCAGAGGCAGTGTCGCTGCTTGACAGGCAGGTGGGGAGCAGCGGAGGCGGTACACAGTAGGAGGGAAGGAATTGAGGGACAGGAACTGGGGGTCACAGAACTTGGAACTGTAATACACTAAGTCAATTTAAAAACAGGTAAGTTTAACACATTTAACTCTTGACATACTTTATTTAACTCTTAACATCTTTAACACAATTTTTACTTCAAATTTGTTCATATCGACTACCAAAGCATGAAGTTTCTGGTAGAGATAATCTGCAAGGCTGTCTTGGCTGGAGTGGGTGTGGTCCTTGTAAACGTTCAGTTTCCAGACCATGGGCAGTGAAGAAAAGAGCTGCCAGTTTAAGCTGTTACCTGCCCTGGGCTGAGTGTTACTACTGGCTTAACACCTGTTTTCCATGGGCAGGCAATGTTTCCTTCCAAGGAGTGGGATGGGTAGCAGAGGGTTAACTGAATTCTCCACAAACCTTACCAGGAAGATTTGTCAGAACTTGTCTGTCCAGACAACTAAGACTTGTGGGAGAAAAGAGTTAAATAATAATTTGCTCTGTAAGCAAACTTAAATTTACCTGCACTTAAAAAAGAAAAAAAAGAAAAAAAAGAAAAAAAAGAAAAAAAAGGCAAAATGACAAGTTTTGATGTTATCTCTGCAATATAATTTAGGTATATCTAATTTCTCTTTATAAGCTTTGCTTGTAAAGCTGATTTATCATAACATACCTTATGTACTTTGATGCTGGGACAATCACCGCTAAAACCCAGATATTTTTTCAAACCAGGTTGATACGGCTCTGTACCAAGTTCTTGTCACTATTATATGATCTCTGGGCTCTAATTCTCTTTAGTCCTTTACAGTTGCCAGGCTATGTTCCTAGTGCTCTGATCCAGCTGCTAGGTGGTTAAGATAATGTGATACAAACACAGATGTTTCCCTTTCTTTTGGGAAGAATAACACTCTTAATTGCAGCTGGAGAGCCAGAAATGTCCATTATCAGCAACTCCCAGACAGGTAGAGAGATTAAAAGAACTTGTTGCTAAACAGTTTTGGCTGCATAATAAATAAATAAATTAGAAAGATTTAATCCAACAATACAATTAATTTTACACAGATATGCTTAAACATATTTTAAATTTGATTTTTTTTCAAACACTGGCCTACTAAATATAAGAGGTTTTATTTCTGAGATTGAAACATTGGTCCAAAAATAAGTTCTCACAAACAGTGCCAAATCTACTTTGATGCATTGAGGTTGGAAAATTCACTGTACACTCTTTTGTTTGTCTTCAGTCAGCCATGGAAGCACGACTTCTCAAGCTTTATTTTTTTCCACACTGAGGCAGGTGTGTCCATCGTCTGTACTACACTGAATAGTGCTATTCTCCTAAGAACCTCAGTAAATTCCCAATGGAGTTTACAGTCAAACATATGATTTTTGTAACAGGCTTTTTTTCTATTGACTTTTTGACCTGGTAGCTGAGAGTATAAGCTGCACAGAATGAGTTTCTATTTGCATAGCAATTTTAGAGAAAACTGTGGAGATGCAGCCAAAGTTGTTGAGGCAGGTCTCTTCTTGCTTTCCTCTGTGGTAAAGGACTGTATTTTTTTAATTTAAAACATTTTGCTATAACATAGTTTTCTTTTTAAGACCTTCAATTAAATGCTAAAGAAGCTGTATTTTTACTTCTGTTTGCCTAATGCTGTGAGTCATCCCATGGGGAGGTGCTTTTTCTGTGCTGTGAGAGATGCTTGCTGAGGTCTGTCCCAGGCAGAGCTGCACACTGCAGTTTACCTCAGCATGTCTTTAGAGTCACTATGTTTTAAAGCTAGGGTGGGTGTGTACATTGCTCTCTCAATGTAGCTCTCACAGGACTCTTCTCCTGTGATGGCAAACTCATGGTAGTCTGCTGAACAAAGTCTGGGTGCTTCATTCTGCTGTGATATAAAATAAGATGCACAGTGAACACTTATTTAAAGGATGAGAAGGCTACCCCTTTAAACAGCTGTACAAAAAATTCAGGTTGGTCAGCCATTGGTAATAGCTGAACAACCTGGTCTAATATGCAAGTTGAGTCCAACTTTAAATTTGGCTTTGTCTATGCTCTGACTGCTGGAGAGCTTCCCTCAAGACTAAACTATTCCAGGAGTTTATGAACATTCAAGCTTCTTCAATTTTTTGATCAAGTGTAAAAAGCCGTAACTATTTGAAGGCTTGGTTCTTATTTGCTGATCTGCTGATTTTCAATAGTCTGTTTGTCACCGGGCTTTCCTTTCCCATAGTCCTTAGTTAATAAAAATGTCTGCTATTTAACAGTGACACTGCAGAGCTGCAGTGCTTTCCATGAGCAAAAGCTGCTGGAATTTTTCCCTGTGAAGTTTAGTACTGTCCGAATAGACACCCTTTTGGCAGGGCTGCCCTCCTTCTCAGGACTTCTGTTTTCTCTCTCTCAGATGTCTTTACAGAGGCTCCTCTACAAGCTCACCTTAGCCACTTGAGTTAACAACTTGCTTGTGAGCTTAAACTGTTTCTAATAGTAGTGGTATTAGTAAAGTGTTTAAAGGTAGTGGATGACCTTTGTTCTCTGAAGCTGAGGCCAGTCCTGTGCATCACTCAGGCAATCCCTGCAGCAGCTCTGCAGAGCAGTGCAGGGCACAGCCGGGGGTGGGCAGCTCCTTCCCCACGGTCACACTCTGCCCTTCTGCAGAGCCCCAGCTACAGCTGTCTCAGCTCATTTCCCTGCACATCTGCCCTTGAGAAGCAGCAGCAGCATAATGCTCAGATCTCTGCTGCTGCTGTTCACACATGAGCTTAAACTACCCACAGAGGTCCATTTGTGTGAAAACTGAAACAGAGTGGCTGAACTGTGGGCAGACAATTTTGCCTTTAGCAATGTCAAGAGGAGAGATGAGACAGCAGTGGGTGCAGTAATATGTCATCGCAGCTATGTGCTTCAGTGGACAGGTCCCAGACTCTTGGGATGAAACCAGAGGGGCAAAAAATAAACCCTGCACTAATGTAATTTTTTAGGAATTTTGATCTCTGCTCCAAATACAACATATTAAGTTGTAGCTTCTTATCTGTAAGACAACTCTCCAGAAAACAGTTGTGCTGTGTAACAGCTATAGTCTTTGCTTTCTGCACTATAGACTTGATTAATCCTATCTATAGTAAGAAATAAAACATAGTGTTTGCATCTGTGCATTTCCACAAGTAGTTGTAAATCCCAGGGTTTTCTGCAAATAATCTTGTTAATGTATTACGCAATGTGAATGAAACCATATCAGGCTTAAATTGTCGTTTCCTCAAATGATTCTTCCTTCCAAAAGCGTGTGGTACTGGATTCAGAAGAGATATTGTCACTGTATTTTCTTTGATGAGGAAGAATTTTACACCCAAATATTTCAAGACTGTAGTTCTTGAGTCTGGATGTGGATCAGCTTCATGCAGGAACAAGACTGTCATTGCTCTTTTTGTGCCTTGCTTTCCATAAAGAAAATTCAGACATGGGCCAAAGGCATTTTTGTCATGCCCCAGATGTTCCCTACTCTATAATATGAAACCAGGGGTTAAGAGCTGCAGGACATGTCTTTCTGATAAACAAACCATTTGTATCTCACTTCTTGTTCTTTCTTTCTTCCCAAGATTTTGCATTGCGAAACTTGGCATAAGATTTAGATCAGTTGTTCTAGTAGTCAGTGCTTCCAGGTAGGAACATGCTAGCATCTGCATGTTGTTATCTATTGATAGTAAAAAAGTACAAGCATTTCAAGCTCTGATTTTTCAGAAAATCTTGTCTTAACAAGAGAGATTTGATTCTTCAGACTGAACACAGAAATCCTACACAGCATGGCCTGCCAGGGGTTTACTTTAAGCTTGAAGTACTCAGCAGATGAGAAAGATTCAGGCTAGATATTCACTGAGGCACAGAAGCAAACTCACAGTCACCCATAGGTGTAAACCAAAGGAAATGGTATTTTTCAGAGAACAAGACAATTGGAAGAGTAGATCTCCCTGTTGCTCCTGCAGTGACTTTAAAACCAAAAGAGCTACAAGACAGAGGCTTGGAAAGTGTTCCATGGCAGTGCAGCAGAGAGTGAAGCTCAGGAGTCACAGAACAGGCAGCAAGATATGAGTCCTGTGTGCAGCATCACTGAACAACTGCTCTTGTTGAACTGAGGAAATAGGGCTTCTGTCTCATCTCTTTAAACAGACTTGGCCAGCTGCTTTTGAAATCCTGCCTATGAGAGGTGCTCTGTAGCTGTTCACATTTACAATAGATGCAACAAAATCCTCACACTGTGTTACACAGCAAGGTTAATTGATCTAGAAGTTGGTTTTAGCCCAGAACTGATTTTTCCATCTCCAATTCACCTCCAAGCTGACTGCCAGATTTCTATTCAGCAAACCATAAGTCTAGCAGAATTAAGGTCAGACTTCAGCAGTCAGGAAATCATAAATCCTCTGCACACAGAGTGACAACCTTTCTGCTGGGAACCCTGTAGCACATGCATGCACTTAAACTCTCTCTAGAAGCTCATGGAGAAAGCAAGAGCTAATAATGTGTTTAAAATTATATTTTTATCATTAATATTCAGAGTCCAACAAATTATTTTAGAAATTGGAAAATTGGGAACTCTAACAATCCCTGTGTGACAGAAACATTACAAAGGAGACGTTTAACTGAACTTGTTTTTGCTTTCCACTGCACAGCTCACCTGACTGTGGCTTTAGAAAATGCATGTGCAGTGAAAGTGGTGCCACAGTTGCCTCTATTATTACTGCGCTGTGCATACACAAAAGAACATTATTAGATGAAGGCAAAATTTCCTGTTGGATTGATTCTGTTGAATTGTTGTATTCTGCAATTTTGAAAGTGAACCTGTGTGTTAATGTCTACGTGGTTTTGAACCAGGTCCAAGATGCTCAATGGACAATTCTTCTATGATCACATTTCCCTCTTCAAAACAGGAAACCCAGAGGCACTTTCAGTATCTTTGTAGACTGTGCACTGTACAATACTGAAAGACAAAAGAAGAGACATATTGTACCAGCACTTTGAAACCCCTTCTCCCCTTTCTTATACACTTCCTTTTCCAAAGTAACATTACTGAAACTATTTAATTTCAGAGGACAGATAAATCATGAGGTAAAAAAAAATATAGATGATGTAAAACTTTGTCAAGGTTATGGACCAGGCCTTCACAGTGCTTCCTTTGTATTTCACTTGAATTGGTGATTGTCTTCCTGTTCCAATACCATTCTCTTTCCTTCTATTCAGGAGTTTTCTATTACCCTCCAGACTATTGTATGACTGCACAAGTAACACGAACTCCTTTGTATGGTAGAAATCATGCACGAAATAAACACACCTTAATCCTGCACTATCAAAACCTTCTTCCTTTCTGCACGTAAATACAGTTCCTATTTAAAAAAAAGAAAAAAGCCAGAAATCTATGAACCTGATGTAGCAGTGTTAGCCAGCTGGCAAACTCTTAAAAGTGCTGGGAGATTTCTTCCATGAAGTTCACTGCCTCTGTGACACAGCTCTGCTGCAGCAAACAATTGCCCATTAATGTGAGTGTTCCAGCTTCCTATACTGACAGTCACGGTACTGACTTCAGCCTCTGTAGAAAAGGAAACGATATACAGACATGTGAAGTGGAGAGTCTGGGCCTCTTAATGACACCAGGCTTTGGAATTTTATTCTTTCCATATGTTTACTCAGCCTTTTCCTATTCTTGTATCCTGCATAATAAAAATCATTTATTCAAGTGCTGGTTTATGCTTTTTGGTTCTGCAGTTGTGTGAGAGGAAAAAGGAGGAAAGAGCTTTTTCCTTTGTGCAGGCTGCAGTCCTTCCAGCTTCTCCTTCCTGGTGTCAGCAATTCACAAGGAAAGGCAGGGGTCCCAGTGCCATCAGCAACTGTTGAACACATGAAAAAAGAGCTGTAATTTTCGCCATAAAGATGTTTTGGTAATTTCTCTTGTCCTTTCTCTTGGAATAGTATAATTTTTCTCTCTCCTGCCATTCCCCCAACTCCTCACATCAATTTCCCACAGATTTATGAACAACTTGTCTGTGTCTGACATAATTCTATATATTAATGAGTCAGCGAGGAATTAGACTTTGTTTTTGTGTAATTTGTCCCATGTTTTGTGATCACTGAAATTATTGGAGTATGCAGTGTGATTGCCTTAAGGATTCCTGAAGTTGATTTCCACACTGCTTACACGATTTGAATCCAGGGATTTTTTCCACTACAGCTGCTGGAATTGTCTTTTGATCCTGAAATAATTTGGTCAATTGAGCATCTGTTAGTCAGCCTCAGCATTGCCAGGGGTCTTCTGCCTCTTTGCCATGCAGTATTTGGAGCAAAGGAGAAGGATGGGAAGCAACCATCATATATACAGCACTGGCAGAAAGTTTTCAATAGGTTACTCAACCCTTGCTCTCCTACCAGGCATCTCTGAAGGGGAACATGGATTTTTATTTCATCTTAATGATCAAATGTTGGCTTTGCAAGTGTCTTTTGTCTGTCTTGAGTTTATTGATGATTTCACTCTTGTAAACAGTGTATGGTACTCAGATGCTTTGTTGGGAGTTCTAAAATGCTGCGGCCCAAGCAACCAGGAACAAGTGGTACTGACTGTATTTGGTTTGCATGTGTTCTCAAAGATTTGCATACATTCTAAAAATATTAGTGTTGTTTTGTAAAAGAAAAGCTTTCTTTGGGTGAAATGCCAGGAATTTTATTTAGAAGAGTTTAGCAGAGACGTTGCTGTAGATTACAGTGGTGGAAAATTGTGACCTGATGACATGGGTGGCAGGGGATTCAAGAAAAAAATATTACTCTAAGAGCAAAGAGTAAATAGAAATGCCTTATTTTAAAAACCAGCTGAAAAGTGTTACCAAAACAGATTTTTGAATGGGTTTGGATGGGTTATAACTTTCATCTCTCTCTCTCTCTCTCTCTCTCTCTTTCTAATCTTGAGGTATAAAGTGTGTCATGTGGAAAGAAGTTCTGATAGCTCAATGCCTGATCAGAGCCATGTTTTGCTTTTACTTTGATCCTCAGTGCAGGAGAAGACATATAATACATTCCTGGTACCTACCCAATCCAGTCCAGAACATTATAGCATTTATCTGGAATGTAGAATCACCTCTTAATTAACTTTGGCAGTAGCATACACATTCCTTTCACTTCTTCAAGTGTGAATTAACACAGCTCAGGCTGGGATTTTCAAAGGAGCTTTGGTGACTTAGTTATCCAAATCTCATAAAAACTAATTCTGAACAATAGTTATTGTGCAGTTTGCACTCACTTTTAAGTAAAATGCAATTTTGCAATTTTGTTTTAGGTACAGCTCATGTTAACAATTTAAAATTATTTGGACAATGAGTTTAGGCAGCAAGAGGCCTTAATTATTTTCTATAGTTCCCTTTATGTGTTTTTCATTAAGATGTCTTTCAGCTCTGGTTAAGTGTATTTCATTGCTTTATTTCTAAAATTAAAAATAGTATCTTATCCAGAAGACTCCACATTAACAACAAACTGATTGAGCAGAGGAAAAATGTACATTATCATTTTTTATTGATACAATAATCTGACAAAGAAATAAGATTAAGAATAATAACTAATTCATAGGAGTAAGGCTAGCTCTTCTGTTTATGTATTTTAACAAATGAACTTCCAGGAGTTGTGTTTGTCAGTGACACAGAATGCAGAATTGAACACACTTCAAGGATGTAAGTGTTAGGTTGGAGTTCCTTTGGAATAGAATGATGAGGGAGATGGTGAGAGGGATTTGGTGGAGACATCAGAAGGAATGCATAGTTAGAGGACAGGCTGGGGTCTGTCAGAAGGGAGCAGGAAACTTTATGAAACAAGGGTATGTGAAGCATCAGAGAGCTAGTCATAAAAAAGATTTTTCAGTGCCTAGAGGCTATGTCAAGTTAGACCTTGTGGGTTTAGAAAAGCAGTAGAAGGTGGTCATGAAAACTATGATTTAAAAGTTTATGAAAAAAGCTGGATTGAAAGTTCAGCAATATTCTTGAGTTTTGCCTTTTATGGTCTTTTTTGCCCCCTCTCTTTCCAGTCATACTTAGTATCCAGAGAGCACTCTTGTCTCTGAATCAGAGAATGAGGGGGAAAACCCCAAAGTCCTGTTGTTGAGGTTTATTTTTGTTTCGGGTTTTTCTTGTTGCTTTTTTTACAATTTTCTCTCTATGGACTCTCACAATAGAAGCAACCAAGAACAAAATACATATTCCCAAGGTTCAATGCTTTTTCTTATTAAAAATGTGGTAGGAAATAATTTTTGTAACACTGACATCAGCTCCAGTATTCTCTTAGCGACCTGAGACATGGAAAACATGGAAATTAGTCACACATACCCAGGTACTAAATCCTGAAGTGTGGATTTCACAGTTGAGTTTGAAACTGTCTGAGGAAATAAATTTGCTTAAAAGGAAGACTTGGGAGCTTTGTTTTGACTCAACACATGTATTCAGACAAAAGTTCCAGACCTTTGAAATTTTGCCAGGCACACTTTAAAGCCAGGAAAATGACAGTTTACTGTGCGTACAATTTATTGTTATTTATTATTTGCTTAAATCTGTTAGTCAGTGCTGTGCAAGACTTAGTTATCATGCTATCTAGCCTGAAGAGCTCATAATGTAAACATCTCCAGGGATTTATGGGCTTTCAGTTAAAGAACAAAATTAAACTAATGTTCTCCCTGGCAAAAGAATTAATTTGAATTCACACATACAAAGAAATAATGTCAACATTCTAACTCCAATCAGTTAAAAATATCAGATTGGAGAAGTGAATGGATGAATAGTATTTTGCTTTTAATAAAATCCTCCATTCTGCATAACCTTATCCTTTCTTTCTTGGTTCCACATCACAGCTCCACCCCACCACTAAAACAAAACAAAACAATCCAAGTGAAAAAGGTTACTGCATCACATCCTTTGTTAACACAGCATATCTTCCTGCTGAAGGAAAAAAATGATGCAGCAGAAACTATGAATTATTTTCATAATTTATTGCAGAAGTTTTAATCAGTGAACAATAGAAGCTGGAAATTTTATTTAGATCAGTGAAATCTTACATACTCCTAAGGTGTCAGATTTCAAACAACATACTATAATCATATCAGCAACTATATTCAGATAAATTTCATAGTTTTTTTCCATCTCAAGCACAGTGGCAGAGATAGGACCAGGACTTGAAAAAAGTACATATCCCAGTGCTTCTGGAGGGATGTTTTCTTTTGTAATGTATTGCTGCTGGATAAAAAAGGAGTAGAATTTTTATCCAAAAGATGGAACCAGCAGATCAGATAAGAATCACAAAAAAGCTCTTTCATCATCAGATCTCAAAAGTATGCATGAAAAACAAATACCTTTCCTTTTTTCTCTCTGGGCTTACTTGGTATCTTTAATGTATTCTGCTTGAAAATCAGAATGTAAAATCTGGGAAAAAACACCACACACAATGTAAGAAAGTGATATAAAAGGATCCTGTGAGCCTCAGTATTTATGGTTACAAAGGATTCTTCCATTATGTAAACAGCAAATAAACTATAGGCTTTATTCCAAGCAAATGCCTCTTACCACAGAAAAGACTAAAGCAGATCACACTCTAATACTTGGGCAGCAAGAGAGAACGTTCCTCTGAGTCTTACCTGTTTCATAAAGCACATAAGATCAAAGCAGAATTGTCTTACCTTAAAAAGAAGAAACTGTCCTGGAAATTCCCCTATTCTGAAATATTATTAGATGCAGAATTTCAAGCAGAGTATTTTGCCACCAACATGGAATACTGTCAGAGAGATTAGGAAAACTTCTGGTTTTTTTCACTGGGCAGAATTTTACTTTTATATTTTCTTTAATCATGGGGATCAATCTCTTGATGCTTCTTCTTGAAAATAGATCAACTTTACAGCTCATGACCAGCATTGACTAGTCTATGCTAAAACAACTGCTGCAGTAGGTGATTTGGCCATGGTCAGTAACTGAAGATCTCTTAAATGGATGGAGGCAAGCATCACCACCAAAATAATTTTCTTTAAATTATGGGAAAAACAATAAATGTAGGGCTGGATATTGGAGCTCTTTGTTTGTTTCCAGATCTGTAGTGCTTTTTGTGGGTAGCTTTGCAGGAAGGTGTTTGCAAGTATTCAATACTTTTAATTTTGATTTGTTGGGACCAGTGGGTAACCAGCCTCTGCAAATGCCAGGCCTTGATATTTGGTGAACCTCAGTTTCCTCAGCTACATCATTTAGACCATAATGTGTGAATGCCTCACAGAATGAGTAATTATTTAATATTTGCAAAACATGCAGAGAGCCCCTGGTTAAAATATACTTTGAATGTGAAACCAAACTATTGTTCATGTTGGTGTGCATGCATTCTTCCTAGATTTCAGCTTTCTAACCAAGAAAGATCCAGACCTCTGGAATTTTGCTAAGCACACTTCAGAAGAAGGAGAAAAGAGTTATGGCACTTTTCAAATCACACAAACTGTCAGGAAAAAAATAAAAAGCAATGCTGGTGATGTTAGACCCACATGGCAGCTGAGTGTAAAGAGTTTCACTAATGGAGCACTTTGAGACTCTCATATTTTCAGCACTGCAAGCTATTCATTGGAAGCAGCAGCCTTACTGCACATAAACAAATCAGTATATTTCCATAGCTGAAGGATGCCAGAAGCTGAAGAGGAAAACAACAACAAGACAGAGGCACAAACCATCAGCAAAGGAAGGAAAAAAACCCAAAGCACCTCAAGCTTCACAGCTAATGGAAGGAGTGCTTGAGATGGCAAAGTGCTTATCTGCAAGCCCAGGGGCATAGTAGCATTGCAGGATAGAGACTTTCCATGCTTGAGTTATAACATGTGGATCTTAGCTAATATATTGATAGCAAAGTGCTCAGGGCCTAATTCACTCTCAGGAGTACAATTTGAGCTGAGCAGTGCCCTGAGGACAGAGAGGTGGAAGGGGCAATAGGCCAGCACATTTCTGAAATGTTATGAAAATAGGGGAGTGTTGCTCATGTTGGGAACTGCTCTCAAGAGAAGATTACACAAATATAAAAAAAATTAGATGGAGAGCTCTCCTGCTCTCCCAGAGCAAGTAATTAGAAACAGCAAATCAGAGATGGCTCTTTCGGGGGCCTTTGTCCTACAGATTGAAATGCCTTTATAATGCAAATGTTAAAAGAAATTCAGAAACCTTTTTTTGCTTTCTGCTTGTATAAGGCCTGATCTCCAGTAAATATGTAGATTGGGACTGGATTTAGCAGGTTTTAGATTAAAATCCTAGTGCCAGGAAGAATTGCAAAGGAGAAATCTTGTAAGATGGTCTACTTCATCAGGGAAGTGGGCTCTAGAAAATGTGTCAGATTAAATGTGAGCTTTTAATTTGTTTCTGGTAAATATCCAAGTGCTTCTCTTGTCATTCACTCTCATACGGTTTCTTTCTGGCTTGTATATTGCGCAGATTTGTTAGCTAGGTACTTCTTGCTTTAACTCTGCTTTATATTGTATTTGTAGAAAAACAATTTATATTATATTGTAGAAAAAGATTAATCTGCAGTATTCAGTAAAAATTAGGGAAATTTTAAAGTGAGTGCTATTTAGAATTTGCAGAAAATATAGATTAATTATTTGTTCCTGCTCTCTTGTCAGCTCTTGAAACTTAGAAAAATATTTTATTTTTCTATTTAATGATCTGCTAAAATGCCTGAGAAATGATCTGCCTTTTCCCACTTACCTCCTACTCATGATGTATGAATGAAAAAATAGCTTTCTTCCTCATCTGTTGCAAAAAACCACATTCTTATCACTTACAAGAACTAAAAGAACAAGAAGAAAGGATAAAAACTCTGAAGAGAGCATATGAAAATGAGTCAAATGTGTCACATTTCTGATCACTTTACAGCACACTGAATAATAATTCACACCACCTTTTTTTTTTTTTTT
>VXBR01005505.1:374962-472438 GCA_013400215.1 Cisticola juncidis
TTTTTTTTTTTTTAAGCAGGGAAACAACACTAAACTAATCCTTGCACAGGATGGATTCTGGCCTCAAACAGAAATTTCCAGTTATGGCTTTCATTCCTGTGTACAGAACAGCCCTTTCTCTGAACTGGAAGGTGTCCTGAAGGAATAGGAGAGGTGGTCCAGGGTCATCACCTGCTGAGCCTCATATGCCTTGAGAGGCCCAGGAAAATGAATGTTATTAATTTTTTCCAAGGCATCTTTTACTGATGACTTGAGGAGAGTTAGCACAGGATTAAGTTTATGGAAATAGATAATTGCCAGCTCTTAGTCTAGCAGTATATGAATACAGCACTACAGCAAGATCTTCTTCAGAGCTAGTCAGTCAAATACAGGAAAGGGTTCATATTTTTAAAAGTGTTGGTAAGAAATCCTTATATAATTGAGAATGATTTTTCACTATTGCACACTTAACATCAAGTTGAGTTGTTTTTCTAAAGGATGCAATTAACTTCAAGCTGAACTTGATGCTGCAATAAGGCTCTGTGAGCTTGGTTTAGAGAAGAGTTCAGACATCAGAGTTTCTGGCCCTAAAATATTTGAAACAATAAAACAGAACCCCACCACACTGTATGTTTGTTTAAGTTACACTAAAACAACTTTTGTTATTGTTATACTAAAAGATATCACGGCCATCATCTGTTCAATCCAATTTAGAAAATGGTCTTTTGTGGTACATTAATTTAAAAAACATTTATGTCTGATTTGCTGCTCTAATTTGGTAAAATGTTTTTATGTCAAGCTCATTAAGAACTTCTTCAACTGTTAGGGAAATGGAGTTAAAATCAGAAACAGTATGTTCCAGAAATGGAATTTACCCTTTCACTTGCAGTATCCCTCTGGAGTTTTTGTATATAGTTTCATTTGTTCTAAATAAAAAAGTAGATGCACTGGCAAAATTTTATGATAAAATTCCAAGAAATTCACCTCTTAAAATTTGATAGAAAAGAAAACTTGTTATATACATTTCTGTATAAAAGGTATTGTCTTGTTTCCCATTTGCCTGTTAATCTGGAACAGAACAGAAGAAGATTATTGCAATACATAGTAATGTGGACAGGACATATTTACAGATTTCTGGCCAATGATAAGAGCAAATTCTCAGAGGAGATCCCATTACAACTGTCATGGGAAAAAAAAGTCTTGCAACAGTTTACTTTTTATTTATATATTAATTTTAAATTTTGATTCTGAAAAAGCTCATACAATCTTAGTTCCCTAGGAAACCTATCTATTGAGATGTTTTATCACTGCTTGCTATTTTTTCATCATTCATGAAAGTGCAAAGTGGGTTAAAACGCTATTAGCTTTGTGGTAGCATGAACAAAATCAAAATAGGAGTTTAATACAAGGGGACAGCAATGAAAAAACACACTCCAGGGGAAAAGTTCTATGTTGATCCTTTTACAGACCTACTGGAAACACAGTTCAAAAAAAACTAGCAGCAGAGCTGTTTAAAGCAGAAAACTCAGAGTGAGTCAGGGAAAGGAGTGATAGGGATCATATAAGCATTTTTTTTCTACTCATATTTGTAGAAGGTCCTCGTTTCCAGTCAGCTCTGCAGCTTTCTGAGTGGCAGCAAACTACACATTGTAGCTTTTGGTTTCTGCATCTTCTCTGAGGCACTCTGCACCCAGCTGCACACAGTCCTTGCTGGGACTCCTCTCTTGCCTGCCTGATAGCCTTGAGCAGGTAAGAGTTGAAGAAGTGCCTGACCCCTGGTTCACAGAAATTCATCTCACCCTGACACCCCTTTAGGGAAGAGAGACATAATGAGTGGACAAGAGGTAAAGCAAACAAATTAAAACCTCAAAATAAGCAAATCCTATTACAATCATCACTGTTCACAGCCCTGGCTAATTGAATCTTTCTTATAAAAGAAATTTAAAGAGAGAGTTCAGTTGTGATGTCTTTCTCTCCTAAAACATAAAAATTATGGTTGAATTAGTTCCCTCAATTTTGGAATCTTTCATCTTCTACTAGAATAGGAAAAGTGGTCTTCAACATGGTTTCTCATCATTCAGGTAACTCTTTTGTCCTTTCATTGCAAGGTACTGGGCTATCTCATGCAGACTATAGCAGTTTTTTTCTTTTTTACTGTCCTTGTTCTAAGGTGGAAGCAGAGAAATTTACTGTCATAGCCTTTTTGTGGCAGATGGTAAAAAATTCTGGGAATCAGGCTCTGAAGGTGGAGAAATCCAGTTCTGGGTGCAGGAGAGCCTCAGTTGAAAAGCTGATGCCAGCTTCTATATTATAGGAGTTGGATGATTTTGACTGCATCAAGAAGCAGGAAATTACATACATCACAAAAATTATATATCCTCTGTTTGAACTCTTACAAGACTTTCAGGTTTAGATTTAGACATGTAGCGCGTCTTCTTAGTAGCCAGAACAGAGGAAATATTTAAAGTAGGACTAAGGAAAACTACCAAAGTAAGAGAAAAAATGCAGGTTAAGATTGGAGTCATAGTTCGAGTGTAATAGAAGTAGGAACAACAACTGCCGTAAACAAGAGTTGCCTATTTGATTTAAACAGAGGAAAGCAAGGACATGTGCTGTACTGTGCAGTGAATCAATGTTCCTTGCTTCTTACAGGACAAGGCAGGGGTTATCATTATCTGTTATGCTGTTATCTGAACAGGAGAGTCTGTGCAGCTACACTGACACAGTCATAACAAGTGACATGGGAGTGCAGAGTGTGTTTGCAATACTACAGGGCAGGATCCTTTCTGTTGGGAGATCTCTTACATCAACTTCCTATGTGCAGTGTAGAAAACTATCAGAATTAACTGCTGAGGCTTTTTCCCTCTTCTGTGTGATACTGCTATTCATTCTAATTTTACCAAATCAAACTTTGCCTTGTTTTCACCTTTTCATAATGCTGATTGAAAGATATTTTCTAGGAGAATAACTAATACCAACAAGTTTGGCTGACGTCCTAATGTAATGCTTTTACTGAAGTCAGTCAGCAGGTGATTCCCTTTAACAGATATTAAATGTCAGCATAGAAGACAAGTAGCCCCTGCTGAAATCAGTATCTGCTAGTTTAGAAGTCATTTGTGGTTGTTCATTAAAACAGCAAACTGCTTCTCCCACTGAATGAAAATCCTTGCACCAAGTTGATCTCTCTATATCTCTGAATTTTTGAGATCTTAAGGCAGGCTTATTAAGAATCAAGCTTTTTTGACAAAAAGTTACTTTCACAGGCTGGCTGGTTAAGGAAGTTCATAATAGGTGTATGAATGTATAACATGATGAAAGCATCAGAATGTGGCAAAAGGCTTAGATTCCCACATATTAATAAGAAATTTTTGGATTGAAAACAAGTGGAAAATGACCACACAATTCAACTCTATTGACAAAACATTACAGTGGCTAACATCTCAGTGATTTTTTAAAAAAATTAAAATTTGTATTCTAAAGGTTCTGGTTATATGTATCAGCCACAACCAGGACACACTTGTATTGTTTTAATGGAACAACTGTTATCCCAGTGTACATTCTGGTTGGCAGTTTTATATGTAATAATAAGGTATTATTATTAACAATAATAAGTGTAAGGTGAAAAGGTACTGGTTCTGTTTTTCCTTAGCTCATATCACCCCAGAAGGCTGAAAGGGTGAGAGGTTAAATAGAAAGTCTCTGGTATTTTTGGATGAATTAACAAGGGCAGCCCCACTCCTGTTTGCTCATACTGGAAATTATTCCAGTTCTCCTGATTCAAATGAGAAATAATGTTATTTAAGGATGTTGATGAGTATTTGAGAGGAAGTTGCAGCTCCTTCAAAGGAATATATAATTCAATCTTTATCCACAAAGCACCCAATAACAGGCAGCAGAAACACTATTAGAAAAGAGTTTTGCAGTTACAGGTTTCTTAATTAAGACCATAAAATCAAAAGGGTCTTTTAATTCTTGAGCTGGATTGGACAGAAAGGGTTTAGCTTTCCATTCTAGAGAAGACCTTGGTTTAAGTATTTCAAATCATGCAGGCTTCATATGAGACCTGTAGGACACAGTGCCACTTTCTGTTTGATATTTTTGTTACTTTGCAAAGGGAATTAGTATTTTTCAAATATAGGAAGTGTAACTCATTGTGAAGCTGGGTAAATAGCTTTTCTTAAGCATACAAAACCTATTTTTTAGAAAGAGACAGGTAGGAAAAAAGAAAATAACAGTAAAGTATAGATAGATAGATGGATAGATAGATGGATAGATGGATAATGGCCTAATTTTGGCAAACTCTGATTAACTCTGATTAACTCATGTTACCAAACTCTGGTTAGAGTAGTTGCAGACTGGAGTGGCCTTCCTTTAACCTGGCTTGTGGGTGAGGTTCTGCAGGAGTGATTATAGCTTTGGTTTTCTTTGATCTTCTGTCGTTGGAGTCCCTTCATTTGTAAAACAATCCCTAAAAATGTTAGTATTATTTTAATGTTTCTTGTTGAAGTGTAAAACGTCCTATATCAGTATTGTGTACAGACCTTGAATGAATCCCATGACATAGGGTGTCTCAATAAAAGTAGCATAACTTTTCTGAAAATTTTTCTAATGTAAGTAGGACTCATGGACGTTAAACAGTAGCAAAATTTAAGCCAATTTTATGTAAAAGCCTGACTATAAATATGTGTAATAGTTTGGTTTAAAAAGGAGATAAAGATTAGCTGGCTCTAAACCCCCTGCCATGTTCAGGGACAGCTTCCACTAGACCAGGTTTCTCGAAGACCCATTCAACATGGCCTTGAACACTTCCAAGGGTGGGACATCTACAGCTTCTCTGGATAATCAGTTCCACTGTTTTACCACCTCTCCAGTAAAGAATTTCTTCCTCATATCCACTCTAAATCTGTTCTCTTTCAATTTAAAGCCCCTTTCCTACCAATATATGATTTTACATTGGTCTGAAAATTTTCTTTAATTGTCGACTTAGCCCTCTAACCATTCACTACTAATTAAACATGCAAAAGGTTTATGAGAAGCACCCATGTATAGAAAGACTGAAGGCAAGCTAACAGGAGAATCCTATATCAAATTGCAAATTTGAGACAAAATCAATTAAGTCCTGATGCACTTACTTAAGTAATAACTTGAGTTCTTTGAGTTCAATAAACTCAAAGGTGAGTAGAAACCTTTGGGTGCAGGCTTCTTTGCTGGATGAAACTGCAAACAAAACTCCTAAACAAAATTATGAGAATGTAATTTGACCTGTCTGTTTCCCTTCCACATATCCTAGGTTAATTTTAAAGTGAAAGTGACTGTAGTATAACTAATGAGAGCTTTATGAAATTGTTATGACTGAATGTTTTAAATGACACTTTAAAAAGCAATTAGAAGTCACTGACGGAATGCCTGCTATTCAGTGGCTGACCTGGTTATGTGATTTGTAGTCTGTTGTTAGAAAAAAACACTAAAGAGAAAGACCTATCTGCCTGTCACACTAGTCTCATTAGTAGTGATCAATATCTCTTTTTCCCTGATTGTAAGTATGAGACAGTAAAAGAACATCCACACAATGCAGAAATGATGCATAATTGTTGGAAGTATTTAAAGAGATAGTTAAGACAAATTCTTTCATTACTGAGTCTACTTAGCAAAAGAATTCACTAATAAGTCAATGAGACTGATTCTGAATGTTGAACTATATGTAAGGATAGACTTACAGCTGGTTACCAGAATTACCAAAACCAGGACTCCCTTACCCCACCAGAATGTGAGAAATCTGGACACAGGTATCACCTCCCTCTTGGACATTTAGTTTCATTAAGAACGTGCTGTATTCTGCTAACAAACAGGCTTTGTGTCATAGGCCATTACAGAGATATTATGACCTAACATTTTTTTTGACCAGTGCAAATGTTTCCAATACTGTTACAGTAATTTGAGACAAGTATGTATAGGAACTGCCATTGTACAGTAAGCAAGGCAAAGCAAGAGTGATACTTTTATACAGATTGATTTCTAGAGGAGACAGTCTCATATTTGTTGCTCCTACAGGAAGAAATCCTCATGATTTGTCCCTACTATTCACCATCTAAGTTTTGTTAAGTCTAGCTGCATTTGCAAGAGCATCATCTAATCATGGTCTGTTTTCCTACAAAGTCAAAAGTAGTTCAGTGGTAGGGTATTGTGTCATGACAGAAATTTAAGAGGTTGTCCAGTTTGGAGAGGATTGTGGTTACTGTTCAGAGCACCAAATTCACCTGCTGGCCACATGAAATGGGAAAGCTTCACAACAAAGCAGAAATCAAGTACAAGAGGCATCTTTATTCTTTTAGACCCAGCTCTATTTTTCTTTCCTGGATAGCTCACACACAAAAGAGAAAAGTGAAATATTTTATTCATTAGTAGGGCCACATTTATCTAATGCTTGACAAACCTTCATCAAAGAGTTGTCAACAGCCATTAGAGTTTCAATGAAGAAGAATACAATATACTTATTGCTTAAATATTTTATTTTTTATTGAGGAGGTAGAAAAGAGAACTATAAAATAAATAAAAATAATAACAAAAAAACCCTTTACCAAATATTGCCCAGTATGTGACAAAAATGAATTAAGAAAAGGAAGGCAAAGCAGTAATGGCATGCAAGCAGAACTGCACTGGCAGGAATCTGACCCCAGAACTGATGCTGACATGCACACCCAGAAAGCTGATGGTGGTACACATCTCTTGTTCTCTGCAGTGTTTCTCCATGTGCCTCCTGAAGTAAGTTTATTGTTCACAATTATGGAAACAGAAGATATAAAACTCTTTATCTTGTTGGTTAGGGCAAATGCAGGGAGTGTCACAATGTTTAACTTCTAAACAATTCTATAAGCAAAGCCTCAGTAGCCTAAATCTGGCTATATTACAACAGCTGACCCCACAATGGACAAATCATTTCAGTGCAGGCCAAAGTGTGGGGAACATCTTAATTCTGCTGCTTTTCTCAGTAAAACCTGTGTGCATTGCAAAAAGCCATGCCAGTGTTGCTGTGCTAACTGCTCTTACTTCTTCCTTGACTACATACTGATTGTATAGATTAGGTATTTTAATGATTAGGGACAGTAAAATAATAATCTGGCTTTTGAAACAAATGCATTGTATTGTCTGTGTGTGTGTGTATATATATTGATATGAACCTATGTATATACATATATATCTATGTACACATTTAGAATTTTTAAAAAATGTTTTAGAATTTGCATGTTGGAAGCCTAACTATATAAAAATAAGAACTGAGAGGTGAATGTTCAACTAGATAGATTCCCCCACCCCTCCCAGTTAACTCTGATTCACTGAAAGATTTAGACAGCAAGAATTAGGACCAATTTCAGTCTGGAATGATTCACATCACTTCTGCGTTTTGTCCCAAGAGTATAAAAATAGAAAATTATAATAGGATTAGATTGCTGCACTTCCCTGTTTATTAGCCATTATTTTTCATTGTATTGTTTGCTTCATTTGTTTGTTTTGTTTTTGCTTCCTGACAAGGCTATTGAAGACTGCCTACAGAGAAACCACTTATCCAAATTACTCCTTGTGGAGGGAAGGCAGAGTTTTAGAAATGAAGCTTGGAAAGCTAAGCATCAGATTCTGCCTTATTTTCTGTGTAGAGAACCTTAATTTGCTTTGTTGCCAGTTCTGTCAACAGCTGGATGAATGCAGTACCCCTGTGCAATTTGAGGTTGTGAATAAATGGAAGATGATGGATTTAACTCAGGATTGTGTTATTATTAATGTTATTTGGGCACAAAACTGGCTTATCTTAACATTCAATACAAAATCATATGCCTTGTTCTGTTGTAAATAGAAGATTTGAGTGAGCAGTGGAAAATGCAGGGAGGCAGCAGAGGAAGCAGCTGTGGTGGCTGAGAGGACCAGCCTGAGCTTCAGGGGAATGCCAATAATGCCATCCCCACCTTACTGCCAAAGTGCTTGAACAAGTAGACTCTTGCAAAATGACGGAAGCAATCTTACTCTTACCTTGTTGAAAGAGCATTATTTTCTCCTATTGATGCTCTGTAAAAGCCTGAAACTAGATTCCCAAGGTGTCTTCTAAGTTTTTCTGAGCTGCTCTCCTGAGTACGCAAATAGCATTTTTGGTTACTGAGTGCTTGGTTAAGTGCCTGTCTTTGAGCTGTGATCAAATTGGACCAAGAGGTTACAGAAAGCTTTGCTTTACAGTCAGCAAGGAGGAGCTGGCAACTTAAAGGCAAAAAATGTTCACACGTTATTGAAACAGCATTATAACAAACTGCTGTGTTTTATAGGGCTCTGTGTGTGGTCCATTAATTGAGTAGCAACTAGTGGAATCATGCTTTCTTTTTCTCAGAACTACTAAATCCATCTTCAGGAATTTGACATCTCCATTCCCTTTATTCCAGAAGTAGCATTAGATTATCTCTGGACCCAAATTTCTGGCTTAGAAACATCAGAAGTGGAAAATCTATATCTGGAAAAACAGGTAGCTGACTTCTGAAGGATGAAACATATTTGGCCCAGATAAATGAAAAAGTCTTGTCCCCATATGCTAAAGGACACCTTCTGGTTACTATCATCTTACCAGAAAACAATTTTATATGGCTAAGGACAGATATTGTACTGTACTTTTGACCACAATTTATATATAACATGTCTGGTTTAATTACAGGATATGGATAATTTATTCTCTCTGACTCTGACAGCTTGAGCTCTATGCATGAACAGATTTATATAAAATTCTTATTTCTGTCATCTGTACCTGGCTTATATATGTACTGGTTCTTCTAACTGATGTCAGAAAGGCAACTTACCTTTGTGTGTTCCTCTCCTTGTTATCAAGTGTAGTTTGAATGAACCCTAAAAGAATTTAGGACATCAAGGTAACTGTGTAGTAACAATTATGTGAAGGGATTTTTTTTCTTAATAAGGTAATTCTAAATTCATTAAACAGTTACATAAAACTACAGAAAATGTATTTATGGCTCAAGTAAAGATGATATGAATTTCTCTCTTTTCAACACCTTCTTTAAATGTCTTTTTCTGTCAGTGGTTATGTACTAAATTATTATTTTTCCTGAGGCAGGTTTTCGATAGGAAAAGAACAATGTGGTAACTCAAATTTGCTAAGAGGAGTGACTGCTTTTGTAGTGCAAGAACATATGTATGGGGTGTCACTGATCTACAGTGGTTTCAAAAATCAAAACCACAGAGTCATTCCTAGGTCTTCAGGATAGTGTTTGGATATTTACTCATTGCTCTATGGAATCAGATGAGTTTCTCTGTAGTTTAGAGTAGTGTCTTGAACAGTGAGGAACAGGCAAGCAAACAAGTAATAGTAGAGAATAACAGAAATGGGGATTGTCCTTAAACGTCATTAGAGATTGTTCTGTGCCCTGCAATATGTGAGTTGCTATGCCTGTAACAGATCACCCCCTGATGGAAGTCAGTGGCTCTGTGCCACTTTGTTCAGATGAGAATCTGCTATTTGGCAGGAGGAATACTATCTCTGTTTTCAGTTAATTTTATCCTTCCTAAGATGTGCTTATTGTTTTAAACTTCCATCACTTTCTTAGAATCTTATTAAGTGATCCTATATCTATCATGGCAATGAATATTAGAGGTTAATTATGTACAAAATGCAATTATTTTAGTCGCCAGTAGACTTAAATGTAATATACTTTGATATCCTTCCAAGTTGTTGGGTTCTATCAAAATGTAAACAGAACTTTCTGACCTGCCTTCTGTCTGTATCATGCTACATTTTAAGTGCTGCTATCATAGCCCATCTTAATTGCAAGTATTAATATCATCTGTGTTTTTAAATTAGCTGGCTGAGATAATCTGTGTATATTCAACTATTGATGGAAATTAGAGTACTCCTACTCCAGAAAGGAGGCATTTTACTCATTTTTAGCACATAGAGAACTATGTGTGTGTTTCTTCTCCTCATTGCTACACTCGCTACACTCAAATTCTTCTTTATAGCCACAGTAGAAACATCTCCTTCATATGTAGTCAAAAAATTGTCGTTGTCATGACTGAAAGTTCAACAGTCTAATTCAAGAAATTCTATGTGTAATTCTAATAGAAAAACAAAGTAATACCAATAACACAGGTAAACATGTACAATTCCTAGTTCCTACCCCATTTCATATGTTAACCTCGTGTCTCTACTGATGATCTGACTTGATGATTTCATGCTGATACTATTGGTGGGGCATTACAGTGAACTGTCAGCAACTTGAGTATTTTACCATTCAGAATATATTTGTGTAAATAGTTTCTTCATGCTTGTTCTAGGATTGACCAGGAGTGACTTTTATACATTTTCTAATGCTTTTATGCCTCTCATTTTTCTTCATTGGTCTGCAGTTCTTCCTTACACCTAAATTTACAATATATGGTGATTTTTCTTATGTTAGTCTCTGTTTTTTGCTACTCCCTAAAATGAGTTCTATCCACCTCCAGGTCTACATGTCTTTAACTGACTGTGGGTAAGTTTTTTATAGTCAAGAGACCTCCAGTATCAGCCTGTGCCCTCTCCTTCAGCATCCTGTGCTTGTGCCCTCTTCACTGCTCAAGGACTTTTGTTGTAACAGGCCTGTTTTTCTCTGCACTACATGATCATGTTAGAGTTGTAAATATCCCATTTTCCATAGGATAGCTGCTTGTTAGTGATTTGTAAATGAAAGGATATAAAGTTGCACTGTACAAAGATAAAGTAAAATAAATTAGCTACAGACTTGTGGTCAATAAAAGAAATGGCTCCCATTTCTAAACTAGGTAAAACAAAACCAGAGGCAGGTCAAGAAAAGTTCAGACAGAGCAATCCTGACAATTCCTGAAGGCTTGTAAATCTGCATGAAGCATATGGTCTGTTAGTGATGGCAATACAGTATTACATGGTTACCTGGTTACATAATCTTTTATTTATTTCCCTTTTTGTAGCATCTTGTCTGAGACAGCAAAGGGAGAGCTGAACATTCATACAATGATATTATAAGGAACTGGGTCATTATTCTGGGCAGAGAATTCTCAGTAATTCAGTTGCTGAGTAACCACAAAGCCTTCAGTTGAAGCTCATCTCTGGCACAGTCTGTCTGATTGCTTTGCATGTTATTATTACTTCTTTCAGGTGCACTAATATGGCAGGGTAGCACTTGTTTTTCTAATAACACATCATCTTCCCCCACTCTGTCAGTCCCAAATGTCCTTACCAGAATTAATGAGAGGGATAAAATAATGATAGAAATAGGTTCACAATAGTGAGAAGCTGGTGTTTTCTCAAGGATTTCTCAGTGTAGCACAGGTTGACACTGGACTCCTGCCTGCATTCAGGCAGTAAACTGAACAGGAGCACTGTGACATTTATATGATGTGCTTCTTCCTCTGGTTGACCTGGTGTCCTTGGGGGCAAATGGACAAATCTTTCTGTTTGCAAATAGTTCAGAAATCAGCTCTGTTGCAAGAGGTACTAACATAAAGCGATGTCAAATGCATGGAAGTAGGTGAAGGATGAAAAGCTTTGGTGGCTATAATCAAGCCACTTTTGACTGAATTAAAGGCAGTTAATTCTAACCAGAGAATGCTATGAGAAATGTACTGCCCAGGCAGCTGCATTCATGTCCAAAGCAGGAACTGATTTTTTGCTTTACCTCATTTAACAGTGAGTGCATCTATTTAAAACTTGCTGAAAGGAATAATTCTATTGTAGGCAAATCCTGCCTACTTTAACCTAGCTGTATTAGGTTCTGTTAAGAATATAGTTACATCTTCCCAGAGGTGACTGCAAAGTGTGTCTGAGCTCCTCTCTTGCTACAATAATGCTATTGCTGGTGTCTGAGCCAATAAGAAAATGTTAACTTGTATGTCTGCAGGAATTGTGCAGTACTGTAGAGGACTGTGAGAAGACATTTCAATCCCAGTTGTTACATTAAAAAGATTACTGGCTTCAATTTGGACTCTGTAAGAAAGAGGTATTTCTAAATGAGTAAGGACAGGAAAAAGTAAATTTAGGACTTTTTTTCTGAATTAAGAAAAAACATATTTAGACCCACAGAAACACAGAATCATTAGAAGGGACCTCTAAAGATACAGAGTCCAAAACCCCTGCTATGCATGGGGACATCTCTCAACCACATCAGCTTTACTGAGCAGAATCTTCCAAGTCTCCAAGAGCAGATGTTTCACAAGGCGTACAGATACCATTCCCCAGAGTTTCATCCTTCCAGTGAAAATCTTTCCTTGTGTCCAATCTGAATTTCCCATGCTGTGGCTTGCAATCACTGTTTCTTAATACCCTGTTTGGCACCACCAAGGACAGTTTCCTTTCAGGGTGTTGGAAGTACTCATCTTCTCGCCTACATCACAGTCAGACTGCCCTCAACTGCCTCTCTCCCACCTCCACAAACTCTCAAACAGAGGCAATTTTGGCAGCTTTTTGGTATCTTCAAGATTTTCTACATATTTTCTGACTTTGAGGTTCAAAACTCTAGAAAGTTCACAGAGCTGTAAGTCATGTCAGAATGTTAGATGCACTACCATTAAATCCAAATCCATCGCTAACATTGACTGAAATAACACTTTGGTGCCTGTGGTGCCTCAAATTTCAGCTGCCTACGTTTGTAGGTTCTGCAACTTAGGTAAACATTTTTCTAATCATCAAGACCTGAAATGAAACAAATGTGGTTTTGTTTTTTTTTCCAGTGTGTCTTTATCTCTGCATGAACTAAATTCTTTGAAAGCAAAAGTTCATATAATTTTTTATCCTAATGGATAGGTCAGAGCACTTCAGTCCCAGTAATTTCATCTCTTATATTTTCTTTATTCTTTGAATTGTTTTCTGGATGATACGTTTGTCTTGATATTTATGGCCTGTAGGACATCTGAAAGCAATACTTATTTCCTGTAGTTCTGGGATGGAGAAAAGATGTCTTTAAATGTGTCCAGAACTGTTATATAGACTTTTTAGTTGCCATACAGGATTCCATATTACAGTTATTACCTGTAATAACTCAGTAAGTAGGCCTGCCTCTTCTGGATTATGGCTAGGTGAAGAGTCTGTCTTAATGAGCAGCAGTTGTACAAAATCAAAACAAGATGTTCTGGTAATAAACTATTGGATGGGGAATAGTAAGGAATACATTATAGTGCTGCTATACCAATAAATCAACAATCTGATCTCAGCAATGAAATTGTGATTCTTACTCAGTCTGAGAAAAAATATTGAAGGACTATGGAGAGGTCAGATAGAGGTGACAAGGAGTGGAACAGGAAGAAACACTTTAACCCAAAGGCAGTTTAAAATCTGGATATGTTTACTTAGCTGCAAATAAAAGTGAACCCAATAGTTGAAGAATTTTGTAATTCAGATTGTCTCTTTCATCTTTTCTATGACAGAGAGCAAAAGTAACTGTTGTACTAGCAGTGTTGACTCCTTAAATCAATGGATTTAGCATTTCAAGGAGGAACTGAGCAAGATTATTGGAATAAGTAGTAGTAACAAAAATCTATTACAACGAATGAAAATCTTTGATCCTGCTGGAGACTAAAACAAGGCAAAATTATCCCTATCCCCATTCCTCAGTGTTTGAGATGATCTCAGGCCAGATCCAGGACTCCTTGATCCTCAGCATGGAAGCTGAAGAAATTCTTATCATGACAATGTGCACACACTTGTAATGGCTCAAAAAACTTCTATTTAGTTAATACTCTCAATATCTAGTGTAATAATCTATCTGCTCATCCCAACCTGCTTTTGCATCTGCTATATGTGTCATGAGATAGAACTAGACATTTGAAGAAATCATGCTTGTTTTCACAGGTTTGTGTAGTACAGATTTTAAAAATTATTTCCAAATCTGATTTTTTTAACAAGAATTTTTAAGCTTCATTTTTAAAACTTCAGTTGCATTATTATATTTTTAGGTGATTTGCCTAGAATATGGTCATATCTTTTTCCTAATTGATTATGTTTCTAGGACCCAAAAATATGTATGAATCATTTAAATTATTATGCCTCTCTCCTCCTTAAATCTGGTAGTTCTGTACTACAGCTTGTTAGTACAGCTTGTTGCTTCTGCTACTAATTAGAAACTGCAAATCAAAGCCTAATTAAACACTTCAGCTATGAAAACTGTGCAATACCAAAGAGTAGGTGGATTAATATGTTTAATATTGGATACAGCCTGTGGAATGAAAAATAGAACAGTGAAAGTATGTTCAAAGAGTTGTGAAAATAAGGTTCTGATGGTAGAAGCTGGAAATCTCCATTGTACTATTTGGGCAATGCTGATCTGGTTTTTTGCTACCTTCTCTACAGCCTGTCTTTTAGACATACAGAATTTCACAATTGGCTGTGCAATTTAAGAGCCAGATAGTGTCTTTTTTTTTGCTCCAGCTACTAGACCTGTTAGTGCTAACACACTGACATTTTACCAGTGTAGTTTCAGATGGTTAAAACTTTAGTTCGTCTATCCATGAGGTTGCACTCAGTGCAATTTTGATGTATGTTGATTCAATCTGAGATGAAAATTACCTAAAAAATGCCAGTGAAGTGTGAATTAAATTAGAGAAGGCAAAGTTATCACATTTCTGGTCTCATGGAGTTGAAATCACACCTTTAATTAAAGTAGGACAGGTTTGACTAGAGAGGAAGGCTTTAACTTCAGGTGTAGTGTGTACCACCATGCAATCTGTCACAAAGAGCTAATGTATTGAACAGAGTGGCTCCATGAAGAATTTGTAGAAATTTCACTATCAGCTTATGAAAACATCACATATTGGCATTAAGATTTTCTTTGAGGCTTAATTACTAAACTGTTTTTCAGTCAAACGTTTAGTGATTATAAATAACAGATAATTTCTTAGGTAACAGGGAATAACCAGGAAAAAATAATCCATGATACTACATCATCTTTCTGAATTTGAAGAAATTGCTGAAGTTGTTTCCATCTTTCAATTTACTAGCCCACTCTAAAGCCTGCATTTTGCAGGATTTAGAACTGCTAACAGTAGCTGAATGCTACACAGTCTTTCTACAAACATGCAAAATTTTGAATGGTTTTACTTGCTTCATGAGTTTTTTTGCTAGTGGAACCCATGGACTAGTAATTTTAGATACTTTAAAATGTGAAAACAAAATTTAAAAATTTTATGACTTCTTGTACATGCCAGCAATATTATTTCAAGTTTCCCAGCTTTGGCATGCTTTATCATGTTGTCAGCAAATCCAGTTCAGACTGTTTCAATTATAGATATGACATTCTCCACTTAGCTAATGAAATGCATTCCTATTGAGAAGTAACCCTACAAGAGCAAGAAAAATATTGTTACTGCTTTGTGAATTAAATAGAAGTAAAAATTTTAAAAATTATCCTTTACAATGTATGGAAAATTTTTGACCAATCCTGCACTGAGCTGTACATTTCTCTTTCCCTTGTGCATCCAAAATAGTGTTGAGGTGAGCATTTGAATACTTTTCTAAGTAGGACACATAGACTTAAGCTCTTCAAATTGAGTCTTCCAATACCTAATGGACAATTATAGGCAGGATAAAATTAAAGTCTTCTCAGAGGTCTGTGATGAAAGGACAAGAAACACTACTACAGGACTGGACATAAAGAACAAAAAGACTACTCACTGTAGATGATCAAGCAGTGTAATAGGCTGTGGAATCTCCAGCCCTGGACATCATCAAATCTTGTCTGGGCAAAGCCCTGAGTGCATATGAAGTTAGATCAAGTTTCTCAGAAAATATATTATGATGTTTTGAACAGGAAGTTGCCTACACTACTTTCAGAGGTCTTTGAAATTTTAAATTTTTGTGATTCTGAGGTATTTCTGCATGTAGAATCCTGCAATTTTTTCTCCTCAGTACTGAAACATTAGTTGATGGCACCAAGATGGCTTCAGTTATCTTCCTGTGGGACTTCAAACATTTCCTGTGTGGGTCTTTGAAGAAGAAGGCTGATATCTATCCTCTCTCAGCTGTGTGCAAAGAAAAGCATGAAGCTCTCTTTAAAAAGGGGTATTTTGAATAGGTCCTTTTATTTCAGAAAAGAATTCTAAGCTGTGGATCCCAGACAGATAAGGGTGCTCATGTTCCTCTTTCACATTTCCTACATAGTCTTTTCTTGACATCTTGAGTTCTGCTTAAACAGAAAATTTCTCTGGATTTCTACAGTGAGCTAATGGCCCTCCTTGGCAGTGGATTCAGACTTAAGTTCAGACATGAGGGTCAGCATTATGGAGAAAATAATTATTAGCTCTAGATTTGAACCATTATGCAGAGTAGCACTGGTAGAAAGAGGGTCAAAAGTGCACAGCAGTACATTTCTCTCTAGATTATTTTTCAGAAAGTATGTGTCTTTGTTTTCAATATCTTTTTCTGACATAGTTTAGGGTTAGTTTCATATTTTAGAATTCATGATCCAGAGTCCTAATGACGTGTAAATCTTCTGCAAATGAGTATTGATACAATTAAATACTACTGGGGGTTTTTGCTGGTTTGGTCACTTTAGATCCAAATGAAGACTGATTGTATTCTGCCTGGATCAATGTCTGGATTAGCTGTTTGATCTAATTAAAAGGTTGTGGTTTCTGAAAATACTTTGTTAAGGCTGAATTTGATAGGTGGTGGTTTGGGGGGGTTTTTTGGGTTTTTTTTTTTTTTTTTTTGGTTTTTTGTTTGTTTGTTTGTTTGTTTTGTTTTGTTTTGTTTTGTTTTTCTCCTTGGGTCTATTCCAAGCTTGGGTTGTGACTTAAGCTTTATTATTACTAGCAAAATATGTCTGTTACCTACCTCAATCATGACTCTAAAATATAAGTGTGAAATGAACTTTTTCCCTTTGGTGTGCTGATGTGAGAGGGTAGGATAGGAAATTCTCACAGCTGGCAGACAAAGAATTACTGTAGTTGCAAAGTCGTTGAGAACACAAATGTTGATTATTTCAATGAAAGAATTTAATTAGGTCTCCTAAGGAACAGGATATTACTGACATCACTGATTGCCAGAATGAGCAAAGTAATACAGCACTTACCATTGCAATATCACTCTCTTAATGATGCCATTATTAGGGTTTGGCTGGCATCCTGAAATGTATACAATAGCTTGGCAATAGTATAATGATTTGGAAATTGCAGATGTAAGGCAACGATGTGAAAGCCAAAGGTTTACTGAAAAGAAGTCCAGATGAAGCATTTTTAGTGCCTCTCAATGGCAAGGATCTGTAATGGACTGGCTCTTTCTTATTACTGCAACATATAGGATAATTAAAAAAATAAAAAAAAAATACTGTATTTTCTTAGTCTCACTTTCCCACAGGCAAGCTGTCATTCTTTTTTAGTTTCACCTCTTCCCTTATTAGGAAAATTCTTCTACCCTACAGTATACCTGTAGACGAGATTTATCAGGTTCTCTGAGAAATTTCTCTTTTAGTTGCTGCACTGATATTCCATTAAGTCAAAAAAGCAAAGGACTTCACAGGATCCTGTTATAGGTCTCTTTGTGGATATACAGTTTCCAAATATGAATTCCCTGACCTAGATCAGTTTCTGTGCTGCTCTGAATTGCTGTGCTCATGTGATATCCCTAGAAAAGCCAGATTAGGGAAGGCTCCTTTCTCACTCTAATACACACCATTCTTCTCCATCACACATGACAAACTAGTAGTAGAGGCATAGGTGATGTAGCCATAAAATCTGGCACTATTTGTACCTCTGCCAGATAAGTTTCAGTTCCTCTCTATAGTCCAATTGTATTCCTTCTGAAGCATTTTAAAACTGCAATAAAATCTGATTCTTATAATATGAACTAAGTAGTGCTAACTTTTAATTCTGTCTGAATTTGAATAGATAAATGTAATCCTAAGAACTTTTTTTTTTCAATTTGTATAAAAATCCTTGTGGGGAGGATACTGAGGATTGAGTTAGAAAGGAGATATTTAAATGAATGTCATACAACAGAAGACTGAGGAGGGTACAGCCAATCTATATTTGGAGCTTATAAATTCTCTCCTCATACTGCTTTTCTGTCTCCTCCACAGTAGAGATGTGGTTTGGTATGCTGGTATTTGAAACAACTGCCTTTAACAGAACCATGTATAGGCAGATTGAGTTTGGGATATTGTATCAAGAAAAGAAATACTTGAAATGGAATTACATTTGATATTCAAGTGCAGCTAATATTAGTTCTAGTAACTAGGAAATGAGAAGTGTTTTGAAAAACTTCTTATGGTATAAATATCCCAAAATACTTTGGATTGAACTTTACATTGAACAGATCCCAATGATTCTTAAAATTTAATTTCCATCTAATAATAAATTACAGAGAATTCTCTACCAGCCCCTTATTGTTGAATGTACAACAATAGCAGCTAAGAAAGATCCTTCAGCTTTTTGTGCAGCTTTTTTCAGCTCCAAATCCCTTCACACATTTTCAGATTCTGAGATTACACAGAATGTGATTCCATTCTTTGCCCTGTTTGAGCCTGCAGCCTCTATTCTAGAAATGGAGAAGAGCTGTTCCCTTCATTCATTTGCCTTATGTAGTATTTGCATTTGGGGCTAGTCAACAAGGCCTTTGCTGCCCCTCTACCCCATTCTGAATCTGAAATGAGTCACCTACCATATAATTTAGATTAATCTCTTCACAATATTATGGTGCACCTATAGGAAGTTCAAAGCAGTGAAATATTCAAAGCTTACTTCCTGACTATTTTAAAACATTTTGTAAACAATTATCCATCTGTTAACACTGTGTAGTCAGAGCAAAATTTGTCTAATAATGAGTAGTTTCCTAAACTTCATGTAAACAAACTATTTTGGCTGTCAAAACTAGACAAAATTCATGCTGAGATGGATGTACGTATATATGACAGAATTTGGGCCATGATCTCTTTAACCTCTGAACACGCCTGGAATAATGACTAGAAATCTTCATGATTCTATTTCTTTTTCCATTGGAAGAAGAGGATAGGAACTGTACATTTTCTTAGATTTGAGAGGAGCTGATATGTTATGTCCCAGGGGAAAAGCAGATGTCTGGAAGACTGTCAGTATCCAGATCGTTTGCTGCACTGCATTGACACTGGCTGTTCTGATGTTTCTGTCCCCTCAAGTGGGGCTTATGTAGATTGCTCTTTGTCTTACACCCGATGGAGAGATCTAATCAATAGGACTGCTCTCACCTATCAAATAAGTGTAATCCTGGAAACTATTTTGATAAGGATCAGGTTCTTCAAATCCTCAAAGTCTTGTTTAGCTGTGACAGTGTTTTGCCACAAATAATTCCAGTCATCTTTGGGGTAGAATAAACCCTGAAGTTTTCACTAAGCCATAATTGAGTTACTATTTGAATTATAGTATCAACATCTGAAAATACAAAAAGGAAGTGAAAACGTGTCTTAAGATTAATAACGTAAATAAAGTCTATAATGATGCCTTGGATCTTTTTTCCCCTTGAGAAAAACATATGGCCTTGAATAATGATTTACCTATTGTTCTGCTTTTGTAACCAGCAAAATACCTTGTCAGTAAAATCAATAGTTAAATGCTTCCTTGCCACAACAGGATGCAGTTTTGTAACTGCAATTATTGCTGCTCTGAACTCTATAATATCTTGCTCTTAACTGTAAGTGTATTTTTGGTGTTGTTATCTAGGAAAGCCATGGTAGTATCCACCTACTTCACAGTGGTGTAAAAACTGTGTAGCTGTGCTACTAAGAATAATTTTCAGTCCTCTAATATTTAATGATTATATCAAATACCTCTGTTGCCTCCTCAGGGTAAATTTTCTTAATGATTTATGGCACTACAGCAGCCAACAGGCCAAAATCTTGGCCCTGACATTATGAGCATCACTTCCTGCCATGTATAAGTCCTGATCAGGTCTTCAGGTGATTCATTTTGAACCTCTCTTGTCTGGGTTCTGAGGCCTGAATCTGCTTCTAGATGATTCTCTACTGGAGAGGAATGTACAGTAACTCTTATGTTATTGATGTGGATGATTGTAAGGTAAAATGAGATTTTTTTTCCAAATGAATGAAGCTATTTATGTTCTAGATGTAACAAGATGGGTTTTTTTTTTTTTGGAGAATGAGTGACTTTTCTTCAGATGTGACAAAGCTTAAAATAAATAAATCTTTATCACACTTTTTTCTCAGAGTAATATCTCTGTGAGGAAAAGGTAATATGATGTGACTATCATTTGATGTATCAAAGAGCTGCTAGTTTACAGACATATCTCTGGAGAAATCATGTCATATGGAAAGTTTATGACTAGATTTTTATTGAATGAGATTTTGAAATTGGAATGAATGAGCAGCATTACATTCACTTGAAGGAAGGTACAAGTCCATATCATTTGTGGGTCTGCCTTGGGAGGAGATACAATGTGGTGATGTCACAGGTGCCTGGCTTGGAGGCAGGGAATCCACTGACTGACACTTGATCAGAGGTTATCAACATAAATAACAAACCAGAATCTTTTTTTCTGTATGGAATATGACATATTTAACTTTTATTATTACAGAATAATTTTTCTAAACACCGCTGCTGTTTGGGAATTATCTAATTGTGCAAACATGACAAAATAAGTAATTAGATATACCCCTAATAATTTGCTAATGGTAAATTATATTCAGTAATATCAACAACTTGATTTTTCTTTGCCTTCATTTACATAATAGGTCTAGAATTATCTTTTAAGAATGTTTTTAAAATATTATAATATTCTCTAGTAAATGTATCTGAGAAAGATTTCAGATGTGCAGGCTTGAGCACAGATTAAAATTTGTGTTTTTGAAATATTTAAACTTTGCTTGTCTTAGTTGAATATATATTTTATAAGTTAGCTTAATAACTCTAAGGATAATCTGTATACTCCTTTCCATGAAAATTAATTTGTAGAATTAGGGAAGATCGAACATATTCTGTCAAGACCTAATAAATATCTTTATTTACATCTGCAGTGTGTAGCTTTTCCTTCCTGAGGGCCAATTATGTTATTTCAAAAGGTCAAGGGGCTAGAAATCAATATTCAAACTGTTTTACCAGGCTCAATTAGATTAAGTAAGTTTTTGATGAATTTTCTCCCCCAGGCTGTCTAAATGCCTGTCACTGTAACAAGCAGTGCCCTTGCAGGACCACTGTCCCAAGGGGAAGTTGTTGAGGTCCTGCAGACAGAAAGGAAACTCCCAACTGTTCAAGGAATTAGTCAACAGAAAACCCTAAGAAACTGCCCTCAGGGATAAGGGAGCACGCCAGAGCTTGTAGGTCTTTAAGGATGCTTTCCACAGGGTGCAAGAGCTCTCGATCCCCAGGAATAAGGAATCAGGAATGGAGGGCAAGACTGACATGCTGGACAAACCAAAGGGCAAGAAAAAAATGTACAGGCAGTGGAATCAGGGACAGGTATCCTGTGAAGGTATAGGGACACTGCCTGGTTATGCAGAAGGGGTCGGAAGACCAAGGCACAGAGAGAGTGGTTAAGCTGAACTTGGGAAGGAATACAAAAAATAGTAACAGTGTTTCTTTATAGGTATGTCAGCCCAGAAGACCAACCCCATCCTGGGCTGTATTGAAAGCCGAGTGGCCAGCAGGTTGATGGGACGTGATTCTTCCCCCCTACTCTGTTTTGATGTGACTTCACTAGGAGTAGAGTTCCAGCTCTGGGGTCCACAGCACTGGAAAGGCACAGACATGCTGGAGTGGGTCCAGTGGAGGCCACAGCCATTAGCACAGGGCTGGAATAGGTGTCCTGTAAAGAAAGGCTGAGAGAGTCAGGGTTGTTCAGCTCGGGGAACAGAAAGTTCTGGGGTGACCTTATTGAAGTCTTTCAGTACTTAAACAGATCCTCTAAGAAAGATTTGAACAAGCTTTAGCAAGGTCTGCTGTATTAGGGCAAGGGCTAATGTTTTTAAGCTAATGAGGGCAGATTTAGTCCTATAAGTAGGACTTTTTATGCTGAGGGCGATGATACACTGGAACAGGTTATCCAAATGGTGGTAGATGCTCCATGCCTGGAAACGTTCTAGGTCAGATTGTGCAGGGCTCTGAGCAACCTGATGAGATGACCCTTCTCACTGCTGGGGGTAGGGCTAGGTGACCTTAACACTTCCTGCTCCAAGTATTGTGTTCTATAATTCTGTGTTGGTTTTTTCCCCCATTACCTGCATTATTAATCAGAAGTTGGTGTAACTGGCAATGAATAAATTAAGGAAAAATCCTCTAGTTAAGACTCTTTTGCCCATGACAGGTGTTCAGACTAAGTGCCTATACTGGCTGTCCTAGAGTCTGAAAGATTTACCTAAATCAAATTCAATAATCAAATGGCATTTGTACTGATGATAATTGTGTACCAGAAGCAACAATCAGCAGATGGAATATTTTTAAATGCACAAATAATTTTTTTTTTTTTGGGGGGGGGAGTGATTTCAATCTAAGTCGCAGTAATCCTGTGTTGATTTTATAAGCTTTTTGTAATGGGAATATGAAGCAGATAAGCAATAGAAAGCAACTTAAAAATTAGAAACTGACACAGCTGTAATTTGGAATCTATACAAATTGACTTTCTCTGAAACCATCTGGTCAGAATTAAGCCAGAAAACTACCAAAAAATGGTATAGGTCAATAGCAAGCAAAAAAGCCATGACCATGGAGAAATCTAAGTGGCATGGAGTACAATCACTCTACACAGTGCATAAGCCTGTCTTTATTGGAAAGCATGTATTATATTTTCTCCTATGAGAAAATCTGTACCACATCAAATCAATGATGATATGTGTGTGCTTACATGCATTCTCACCTGTCATCCTAGTTTATATTTTCCAATAAACTAATTCTTGTTTCCCAAATTTTAAATCATGAAATTGGAAGTTATTAAATCTTCCTGAAAAATATTGTTTTTTCCTCATGCATAATGAACTGGGACAAGGTTCTTTGGAGAGGAGAAATGATACAAAATATTTGATTTATTTAAGTATTCTACCAAAGTGCAGTTAATGAGCTACTGTTACAGATATCCATCTTGACAAACAAAATTGTAACCTTGTCTAATGAATAGGCTTTCTGGATCCCTGGAAAATTATGCCACGGAAACTATTTTTGACTTTGGTTTTTCTTTTCCCTGTTCCTTAGAACTATGACAGGACTTTATGAATATAAAAGACCCAGAGTTTATGCTTTACTAAGCAGAAACCAACAATCTCTTCCTGTTTGTACCTCTGTTTCTACTTTTGATGTATTTTTCCATGCTGTGGAAACTCATACAGAATTCTGATGCCAGTTCAATAGAATTTGATAACCAAGAGTAAATTTAATTTAATATCCATCATAATCCATTAAGAATTGAATTGTGAATGTTATTTGTCCTACACTGGACGTGTAATTCAGGGTACAAACAGGTATGTCGATATGCAAAGTATATACATGTGATTTTTGCATGTTTCAAGTCAGGGGAAGGGGAGTCAAGCTCCAATTTCATCACACAAAAACTTCGATAAAGAGGAATGGTAACCAATGATAGATGGGTGCAAGAAACCACTGAGGTTATAGTACTTAACACAACCAAGATCTCTGAAAAGAAAGATCTGAAATACCAAAGCATCTTACTTGTGTGCAATTGCAAATATAACTTCATATTAGAAGATGAATAGCAACTGAGGATAAGAACATGGTTCATAAAGTCCTTTGCATTAAAAAAAATGGAAAAGACTACAAATCTGGCTCACAGGCATCTCTGTGTCATTAAGAGGAATGGTTTATCCTGAGATCTTGAACAATGTTCTGAATCAAAAATAGTCTGGAAGTCTTTAGTTAGCCCGCATAGGGAAGCATTCTGTTTCTGTTTGTTTCCTAACAGTTTGCATGCTGGTGCCTAATTTGTGAGAATAGATGGTGGGGCTTTTTTTTTCCCCTTCATGGTAACTTGCTACTCTTATCTTACCCAGTACTTCTGAGGGATGAATTTTATACTCCCTTGAAATCAAGTCCTGAAAGCTGTCAGCAGGAAGATGAGAGCTTGTATAATGCTGGAGTTATTTGGAGATTCAGAGCCAAGGTCTCTTGGGTAATTGTGTATGACATTTCAGATCTGAGATCTGTCTGAATAGGTAAGGTCTCAGTGCTTCTGAGATCCGTCAGAATTCTTATTTCAGTTGCTCTGTTGAAATTTAATCTCTTAAAATCCCTCATAGATAATTAGGATTATGTGTGATTCCTGATTAAAGTTAGTAGCAATGGGGGATCAGACTGTTAAAAACAATCATGAAGTGTTATTATAACTCTTGATCAATCATAGGAAAGATTTAGTAATCTAATATAATTCACAATACTTAGAAAAAAGAGATCCACATTTGAGAACAAATTATGGTAATTTAAGGAAGTTTTTACCAATTCATTCTTGAGGAATAAGTGATATTTTATATAAGATTATATAAGATTTATATAAGATTGTATATAGTTTTATCTACTTGGTTTCCTTGGGCATTCACAGTCAGTTTTTGACATATATCACTGGAAAACCTCATGGGAGTTGAAGGATATGTGAACTTAAATGTGAAATACAGTGAATACAGTGTTACTCGACTAAGCATTTTACTTGTTAGAAATGAGAGTTGAAATACACTTTACGCAAATTTATTTTCAGAAATTACCTGTAAAACTCCTCTCTGCTAGGATGTGATTGAGCATCTGCCACAGAGGATGAGCTCTGGGAAATAAACTCTGCCCTGGAAGGATTGCAGGGCTAGAGGGAACTGGGCTTGTCTGCACTGAAAGTCCCTGCCCTGTCTCTTCCATGGCAAGTGGGAATAGTGTTCAGGTGCATTCTGTCATGGGATGGTTTCATCCATGTTCAAGATGGAGAAAAAAGACAGTCCTGCTCCCAATCCAGAGTCCATATTGCCACTGTGCGGGTCCAACTTTCCAGAATTTGTAACATGTTGCAACAGAAAGAGTGGAGAGTTGAGGAGCAGATTGATTGCAACAATTTATCTCTGAATGATTTTAGCACTAGAAGTCTATATGATGTAAAATTCCTTGCTTGTGCTTTTCTCTTGGAACCAAATATGCAGAAGGGTTTTGCATGAAAGATGGGAATAAAATCTTTTTCGAGGCAGCTTTCTTTCAGCTTTTTCTTTCAGCTGCAGAAAGAAAGTGAAATTTAAAAACCAGAGTTAAGTACCCAGGCTGATGTTTCCCAAGTAGTGCTTGGTAGTTTCCTGAGGCTGACAGAGCACTGGTCTCCTTGGATGGCTCCTGGAAGTCACAAGTGCTAACTTCTCTGAGGCTTCTCTGTTCTCATTCATTGTCCCTTGTGGGCCTCCATGGCAAAGTATGAACTGAAACTGGGACAAAAGCTACAAGAACTCTTTCTTATCAGGTTTATAAGCTAGACAGACAGAAAGCAAAATGGTTCCTATTCAGAGTGATGAACACCTTATTAATGTATGAACCCAAGCCTTTTTGGGCTTTTTACCTTCTCACTGCTCCTACTTCTATTTATTCTGTTTCTTTAATGCCATCTTAATTTATTTAATACTTTAACCTCCTGATTTCAGGGACTGAATTTATCCATGGTTTGGAAAACTTCCAGAAAATAATGACTACAGGAACTGTCTAGTGCTACTGCAATGCAAGAAATGATTCACCAGGCTACGATCAGATTCCTGGCTTCCCCTTGATCAAGTAAGCTTTTCGTGACCCTTTATATTAAGCTTCATTGATGTGTAGCATGTTTTAGTCAGTATCTAGCATTTTGTTATTCAAACCCATTGGAAATTATACACAGTGTTGCAAATATTCATCAAATAGCTATTCTGCTAATTCCTCTGCTTGTAGCAAAGTTAAATATTTACATATTATCCATTAATATTGTGAAAAGTTTTTTAGCCTGAAAATGATACTCAGCTTTTCTACTTCATACTGGTTTCACATGTATTTTTCCTCTTTTCCAAGTTATTTTACAAGTGCTTTTCCTCTTTTTTTTCAAACATGTCTGACATAAAGATTATGCTATGTTTGCAGTGACCATTTTTATTGTTTGATTACATTAGCATGTTGTGGATATATATATTGATTGGAATGTAGCAATTCAGAATTAAAGATGAAAATTCCTCAAAAATAAAATCCATCAGTGCCTCATCTCAAAGTGGCTCATCTTTACAGTAAAACAAAAAGAGGCTAACACTGTGGTCTTTTGACAGGTTATGAAGAGGACACATTAATTTCAATTTTATTTACCCAAATATTAATAATATTATCTGAAAAATATCTGCACATGTTACCATGAAGATTTTCCTAGCTGCCTGAGTGTTCATATTAGAGAAGAAGACTCTACCTTCTCAGGCCCTGTTAATGTAAACAGTAGCTATGTTTATGGAACATAGCCATTGCTTTGCATTCCATGCTGGGACAAACAAGACTGAGTGACAGTCCCCTTGACGAATGTGGTTAGAAGGTGGAAACTCCATTCTCCAATCCACAGGCTTCATAGCAAATGTATAAAGGTGCCCGTTGTGTAAATAAAGGGGCCTTCCTGTCCTGACCCTGATGGAACCCACATCTGTATCCATGTCTCATCTTTCCCTCTGAACCTCACGTCGTGATATGCACACAAAGAAATTCACTTATTTCCTCCTTATTGCTTCTTTTGTGCTTCCTTATTCTCATCAAGAATTCTCTTACAACCTTATAGCAGCAGACATAATGAATCCTTTAGGCTTCCCATCTCCTGTACTTGTTCACTGACCTCATGTAAATGCAATTGTTTATACTTAATTTTTATAGCAATGTATTGAATGAAGGCTTGGTATTGTCAGATGTGAAATGAAATAAGTTCCAGGACATAGTGTGCTCATGGAACAGTGCATCACCAGCTGCAGTGTGATAAGATTAATTGCCATGAATGCAGGGAAGGATTTTACACAAAAGCATTATGGGACATGTATTCAATATTTAAAGTAATGTGAAGATTGTTCCATGCAATGATGCTTATGTAATCTCTCTAGAGCTAGAATAAAGGTTTAAATACTTCTGTTTGCCCTCTTACATTTCAGTATGATGCTACATTATGCCTGATTCCATTACCTACGTTTTCTCCCTGGTTATGTGTTTAGAGTGAAAGGTTGGAAAAGAAAGTAGAACAGAATTCAGATATGCTTCACTGATAGACACTAAAGATCTTGGTGTTTAGAAAGAAATTGTATTGTTGATACATACAAGAAGGTTCTGTAAACCAGTAAGTACTATATGCTCAAATTTTATGAGACTTTGCTGGATTTCCTCTTCCATTAGTATGTTGTAATTAATGGAATGTGGATTTTAATGGTTTAAATTCCTGCTGTTGCTGCTTTGGAAAGATTTGGGGCTATGTTTTGTTTAAAGTTCAGGTTTCATCTGAGCACAAACATAAGTATCTAGCTTTTCAGTTTTAAATTGCATGGTTCTAAATATCAGCATGTGCATTAGAAGATACAGAGCAGTTTTTTTAAAAAAGCCACATGGAGAGGACAAGGGGAAATGAGTACAAATTGCATTGGAAGGGATTTCATGCTCATATAAGATATTTTCACAAGAAATTTTTCACAATAAGGACAGTAGATGCTGCAACAACCTCCTCAGGGAGGTTGTAGAGTTCTCTCCCTGGGTATCTTCAAGGTGCATTTGGACAGAATGCTAGATTCTGATTTAAACTACATTTCTCAGGAACAGTTGAGCTGAGTTATCTTTTGAGGTTCCTTCTGTCCTGGGGACATAACCTAATCTTCTAGATGGAAGCTCTATGACAAATTGGTCATTACTGGGGACAGGCTTGGGAGAATTCTGTGGCTGATGGTCTCCCAGGATGGTAAAAAAAGATTGTATGCGTCTCTCTCTCGTTTTATGACTGAGGAAGTTGTTAATGTTTAATGACAAATGCAGCAATATTGTTTTCTTTTTTCTGTTAGTCCTTCTCCATACATTCAGAAATCTGGTTTTAGTTAGCAGTATTCAGGGAAATATTTTATGAATAACAGTTATTTTGACTTCCTTCAGTTCTTGTATAAGGGGGGATATCCCAGGTTTTCCCCAAATATCAAGATATTTTCCTCTGAAATATGAAGAAACCAAAGCATGATGAAGTGAGATGATAAGATACCTAGTAGGTTTAGCACTTAGCATCCCACTCAGATGAATTACCTGGCCTTCAAAAGACTCCTGTAAAATCAAAAAATCAGGGGAACTGAAACTCCTACCTTTTTCCCACCAAACTGCAAAGACAATTGCACTGTAGCCAATGTGTGAACCATCCAAAATATTTGTCTAAAGCCAGACAGAAACAGAACTCTCAGATCTTCAAGTTTCTACACTTAAGCCTTAATCCTGAGACCAGAACAAATAGTTGTTATTGTCTCCATCTCTACTGACTGGCACTCAAAATAAGGGTATAAATTCTGGTCTGCAAGAAGAGAATTTAGCTTAAGTGATTGGATCTTACGCTTTTCAGATAATTTCTGTTTAAAATATACTGCACTGATTTTTCTTGGGGTGTTTTTATTTGTGGCAGATTGCTGTATCTGTTTATATGATTTATTGCCTTCTATGAAAAATTTGAGCTGACTTTTTATCATCTATATGTAAATAAATTGCACTGCTGAAGGTGGGAATTGACCTCCCAGGGTTTACCTAGAAGTCATGACCAGAGGTATTCTCAGGTGAGTTGACTGAATTGTTGAGATTAATGAAGCCCCACTCTCCAGGCAGGATAGGATGTTCACATTTTAGGATGTACAATGCCTTGTATCCTTCATTAAGTCTTGTGAGTGTTCATCAGCCAAGGAAGGCATCAGTGAGCAAAAAGAGCTGTCTCTTGTCTGTAAATAATGATGCATTTTGCTATGAGAACGAACAACAAAGGATTTGAGTCTTGCAATATTTCCTCCATTTTTCTTAATGTTTCATACTGTGCCATGAGAAAGTGCCTTTTTTGTACCCTGTAGGCCAACATGGCCTGACAGAGGTGGTTTTGTGTCAATGGTGAGTGATTGCAATGCTTACTGGGTCATTAATGGTAACATTTTTATTACAGAGATGAGTTACAGAGAGTGAGCTGCAGACTGGGATGTTTCACTGAGATGTACTAACTTAGATGAGGAAAAGAGCATTTACCCAAGTTCAAAGCTTTGAGGAAAAGTGAATCACATAAACAGATAGTCTTTCAACCAAACTTTCTACTCCATATTACGGCAGTGATTTCAGGTGATGGTCTAATTTAGATGTTCTTCAGAATTTGCTGTGTTTTATAGCAGTTATGAGAAAGGGAGATCTGAATGAAATACTGGGATGGGCTCAATGGAAAGTGATGAACCCTTATGAGTGGCTCGGTTTCCCAGAGATTTCTGTCATATTTTGGGAAAATATATGTGATGCTAGAGAGCACACCTCTGAAAACTCATGAAAGAGAGAGGGTAAGCCTGCATGGGTGGAAGAAAGCACTTCTGCCACTTCACCACCACCAAGAGACAAAAGACAAGAAGTACTATGGTGCTAAGCCTGAGTGTTACATCTTGATTCTTTGCTGCTAAGAGCACGTGAGCCTACATGCACAGCTATACATTAGGCTCTCATTCTGTCCATGGATTTTACTCACTGGTGCCCCTTTGCTCTAGCTCTACTCCTACTGGACAAGAATAGCTGCTGCACTTTTCAGGACAGCCTAATACAAAGCTTGCATGATCTGACTTTAAATACAGTTAATTCAGTGTTCCTTTAAAAAGCAATGACAAGTAAAACTGCAGACCTCAATTTGTATTTCAATTTATGCACCTTGAAAAAAATCTTCCATCTAGTTGCATGAGAGAAATTTACTTTCCTTGATTAGATTTTTAAGACCCCAGAGTCTTACCCTGATGATCTTTGTTGCTCATTCCCTGCCCCTTCTACACTCTAGAACCATTAGATAATAGTGAGGGTACAGGTGAAAGGTGTACAGCACTGACTGGTTAGAATGTATGCATCAATACATTTCCACCTGTGCATGTGTAACTAGCTTCCAGCTTGGAGCATGGCACTAAGCAGAATTTATGTGCAGTCTAATTTACCTCTGTTAAGCTTCATTCTTCTATGTCTGTGTGAATAGGAGAATGTTTCCTTCAGGTGTAAGTTCTCTGTTTAGCCTTTGTTGAGATGAGCATCTGTGGCTGAGAAGCATATGGAATTTGATTTGGACTAGGAAAATAGCATTCTGTATGTGCTTTAATGATTATGAGAAGTATATATATATATATATTAGAGGGTCTATATTCTGAAGGTGTCAGGTGCCAGATTGACTTGCTGCTGTTACTGCATATTATTGCTTTGTTCCAGTATTGCTGCGTGGACTCTTGTGGTCAGCTCTGCAACACTCCTATGAACACAAGGAGTATAAAATAAGAAAAAAGTAAGAATAAAGCTGTTTAGTTTGAAAACTGGAAAAGGACAAATGATACTCTTATACTATTTCAGCCAAGTAGTATGGCTAATTCAGCTTTATACTTTGCCACGATTCTTGTATTTTGATGAGATTATTTTACACCGGGGAGTCAGCTTTGGGAAGAAGCCATTTTCTTTCCACGGTGCTTCTCCATGCACACAAAACTTTATCACAAAACTTTATGACTACAAGGTCAGAGGAACTGTTCGGGAACTGGTTTTTGATTTAGTATTAGTCTCACATTCTTCTTTCATATAGACTTAAACCCCTGTTAGGCCTTTTTTTTTCTTCCCCAATTGCAGTGTTTTTTATCTCATTTTCCCAACAAATCAATCAATCAGGACCCACCCCTATGAATACAGAATATCCATGAAGAAAATATTCATCTCTCCTTAGTTCTCCTTGGCTGTTTCTTATTGCTCAGTTCTCTAAGAGATGCAAAACAGAAACCAGTGGGATTAAAAAGATATTTCAGTGCTGAAGAATATAGACTTGTATAGGTATTGAGAGTCATTATTCACTCTGGTCATAGTGAGCAGTTGCCTTGCAATGGTTACTTGCCTTGTAGAAATATTTGTATTTCCTGCTCTGTTAATTACTGTTACTAGTATGGTCCAGAAGACAGGTAGCAGCTACCACAAAGTCACTTGTTAGCCAGTCAGATTATTATAGGGAGTGAAAGGCAGTCAAATAATCTTAATAGGATTTGCTGCTGTTCCAGAAAATAAAAGATTTCAGAAACAGAAATAGACCACTTAGAGTCCTGATTGTTTTCCCTGCTACCACTGCTGCCTGTTGTGTACAAATATCTGTACTGGCATGACATCATGGTCAGGGCCACTAAAGGTAGCTACACGATGATGAAGAAACACAGGACAAAATAAAAAAGACTTGAGGTTTACTTGTTAACATGGAAAGTGGACTATTCTTGTTATGTAAAAAGAAGTCCCAAATCAAATCTCAAAAAAAGGTAGGCTCATTCCCTTGTATTATTTATTACCTTTCCTGAGGACCACTCATTATTTGGGTGTTCTGCATGTGTGAATTGTTAGCTGTGGCTGTTATGCTTAAGCATCTCCTTCCATTCTGATTGTTGTACTTTCCCCTCTCTCATTCTGATAACTGGATACCAGAGAATTCCACCATGGCAGAGTCTCAATGGGCACTGATGTCTCTGATAGTTCAGTCTTTGTGGAATAAGGATAAGACACCTGTCCCCCATGGAGGAAAAGTGTTGGATCATGCACCATCTTAGCCCGTTTCAAAGGAAATTCTTGTTTTAAATTCCTCCCTAACAGGCGTCTTAATTCAAACACAAACTCCCCTGTTTCATCCAGTTATCAGATGAGCTGTTGAGCATAGTCTAATATTGCAAGTTAGAATGAAATATGTGATAACACAGCATACTTGACTTGAGGTTGGAGTTTTTCAGCAGTAAACATTATTTGCTTTGTGGAACCAACATAAATTCCTTGGCCTGAGTTGTATGTGGTATCTGCAATTTATTCACCAGCTGTCATACTGTGCATAGTGCCTCTTGTCATTATAAACCCCATAAATACTGGGTTAGAGTACTTACAGAAGGTACAAAACCAGTAAGGAATATCTGGGGGGTTATTGTCTTGGTTTCCCATCCAAGCATTTTCTGTTTAAAGGAGACACACAATAATTTAGTTGTACGGCATAAAAGCGAAACAAAAGAGGGCAGGTAGTTATCAGCCTGATGTTTAAGGAATCTTGATTTACAGACCACTTACAGACACAACAAAACTTGAAATTTATGGACCCCACAAAAATATGGATCTAGCCCAGCCTTTTTGTTCTCAGTTCTCAAATGTAAGCTAAAAGTATAAATAAACACCTACAATACATTTCTTGGCATTAATATCTTTGCAAATGAAGCAATCTTGCTGCATTGAGGCAAGATGTGTCATTTTAGAACAGTTAACAGAAAAAGAACACAAAACGTTTATAGGAAATATCAGTTATTTTCAATTAATTTATTTGCAAATGTACTATTCAAAGGCTGTATGCTTTTCTCATTATACTCTCTCCCTACTTTAGATTCTGTACTCTCTGTGACATAGATTTTATCTTGTTACTTTCCAAGGCAATATGTATCTACGTATCGCCTCTTCTAGTAATAATTCAGTGACCACCTACTGAGACTTTCTTATTTCTGTGATTCATACTGTAGAGTTGTGACACAATTTGTAGTTGGGTTTGAATCATTCTGAATATTGGCTCCATTAGGATATGAGATTTAAGTTCTTAGATATCTGTACAGTACTTTGCTTTGATTTTGTGGAGAAACGGGAATGGCAAACATTTCTTTGCTCAAGTATAAAACTAGAGTAAGTTCCAAAGTTCCAGTAAGTAGAAATACAATTTTTGAAATGTTACATCAGGTAAGAATTTATGTTCACAAGAGAGGAAAATCCGCAAAATGTCAGTGATTCCCTATCACAATATAAATCAGACACATAAAAGTACTTATAATGATGAAAGATAAAAACATTTTAGGGATAACACTGAAAAAACCAAAAGTAACTGAAAGAAACTGTAAGTGTAAGTGAAAACGGTGAGAAAAAGTGTTTTACAAAAAATACATCAGCAATTGCAATACTGACCTTCCAGTTCTTTATCTAATTTTCATTTGTCACTAAAAGCAGACTTTGGAGACAAAGTTAGGCATCTCTAGAAATGGTCGCATATCACAGAATTTAGAAAGAGTTGACAGCTTCCAAAAGAAAAGATTATTCCCTTTAAAACTAAGAAGGAAAATTTAAAGTAGAAACTTATTGCAAAAATCATGTCTTTTGTAAATGAGACAAGTACTGGCACATATCCTAGTCTGTGTTCTTTATTCCTTTCTCATTTTGAGTCCTCTATTTGCATCCCTTTCCAAGGATTGAGAAAACAGTTAAATCATAGAAACTTGTCATTGAATGCATTAACTTGGAAGAGACCCATCAGGATCATTAAGTCCAACTCCTGGCCTGGCACAGGACACCCCAAGAGTGTCAGGCACACCCCATATGCCTGAGAGTGTTGTCCAAAAACTTCCTAAACTCAGACAGGCTTGGTGCTGGGACAAATTCTCTGGAGAGCCTGTGCCAGTGCCCAACCAACCTCTGGGTGAAAAACATTTTTCCTAATACCCAACCTGAACCTCTGCTGACTCAGCTGCATGCCATTTCTTTGAATCCTGTCACTGGTCATGAGAGTGAAGAGTGTCTGTCCCTCTGCTTTCCCTCATGAAGAAGCTGCCAAAGCAGTGAGGTTTTCCCTCATTCTCCCCTTCTCCAGGCTGAACAGATCAAGTAGCCTCAGCCACTGCTCATATGGTTTCCCATCAAGGCCCTTCACCATCCTTGTTGCCCTTGTTTGCACACTCTCTTACAGTTTAATGTCTTTATATTTTGCCACCCAAAACTGCTCCTGGCACTCAAGGTGAGGCCACCCCAGCTCAGAGCAGAGCAGGACAATCGCCTCCCTTGCTTGACTGTGATGCTGTCCCTGATGCCTCCCAGGACAGGTTTGGCCCTCCTGGCTGCCAGGGCACTGCTGACTCAACTTTCTGTCAACCAGGACCCCCAGGTCCCTTTCCATGACACTGCTCTCCAGGATCTCGTTGCCCAGTCTGTCTGTACATGCAGAATTGCCCTGTCCTAGGTGCAGAATCCAAAATTTTCCCTTGTTAAACTTCCTACAGTTGGCAATTGTGCAACTTTCTAATTTGTTGAGATCTCTGCAGGACCTTCCTTTCTTCCAGGAAGTCAATAGCTCCTCCCAATTTAGTATTGTCAGCAAACCATGTAAAATCAGAAACAGTGAAGTATTGTACAAGTTACCTGGTGCGTTTTTGAGTTTAAAAATACAAATAACAGGAGCAACAGATGCCGACATATAAATTGATTCCTCCAACAATGAGTTAAACCAAGTAAAGGAAATACAGTCAAAACTATGATTGGTGAATTTGTATTGCTGCATGCATGAAAGACATAAGTGGCAATAACTATTATTAAATTGTTTTGTAATATGTTTTTTTAAAATTTCCAACTGAATTTTTTACAATTACTAATTGAAGGAAATTAACTAGGCATGGCCATTAGAAACAAAACCCATTTTTAAACTGATCTTAAAAGTGAAATAATGATTATTCTTAAGCTTTGCTGGCCTGTCTCTTATCAACCTTTCCTTGTTGATCCTAGAGGCTATTCTCATATTTCATACTGATCTCCAGAAAAACTGCACATACTTTAGTAACAAAATCTGATGAGACTCAGAGTTCAGAATATAACATCAGATTGGAAACAAAAATTGCTTTGTGGTGATTTTCAGCAGACTTCCTACTAGCAAATTGAATAAAACCATGGGATCCTCTTCTATAAACTGAGCAGGAATGCAATACTCTTGTTGATTTGAAAATATATCTTTTTCAGTATCCTTCTTTAAGTTTGAAATGGGAATACTCAAAAAAGCTAAAGACAGGCCCAGAGAAAGGAGCCATGCAAAGTGTCACTGTGACACCTGAAATAATCTTTCAGATGCCTGACACCATAGACTGAAATACCCTTTCTTAGAGTGAATCCTATGTAATTTTCCTGAGCTTGTGTATTACAATTATGCAAGTGAGGGTGAATACCCAGGCTGGTGAGGGGTTGTTAATATCCTGGTGGTGAGAGCCCATTCATACAAATTTGTAAGTGTTCAGATAGGTCAGAAACCATAGCAATTGCACTATGTGCAGAGAGGCAATCTTGGTAGACACTTAAAAGGAAGCTATTGCTGAAAGCAAGGGAGGACTCAAAAGAAGCAAGAAGAAACCTGTAAAGAAAAATGTCAGAAAGAAGTCTTAAGGAAAAGCTGGTAAACATGACAGTGTAAGAAGTGATCTAATTTGTATCTGAGATTTGCATGGAAGAACTTCTACAGTTGTGCTAACTTTCTTCATGATATTTAGGCAGAGAGGAGATCCATGACTCTCTATGGGATCACCTGGGGAGCTAGAGACACTTTTACAAACCACAAAGATAGTATTATTCTTACTATTGTGTTTAGAGGAAGGGTCAGTGGCTGGTTTGAACTGCATACATATGGTTTGGACAGTTGAACTTAAATGAATTGCTTGTGTTCTAGAGTGAAATGCTAGATTTGCATTTCTTTACGAGAAAAAAAAATCAAACTATAAGGAATACTTTATGAGCTACTTAAACACTTGTTTTGGTAGAAACCAAGGTAAGAGGAAAAAGCTGAAGATTTGGCTTTTGCTTTATTAGAATGTGGGAAAAAAAGAAAAAAATTACCAGGGAATTAAATTAAGAATGTACTAAATTATACTTGCAGCCTGAGAAAATGAAATTGAGAGAGTAGGTTTCTGTATATACAAGCCCTACTCATAACTGTATCCAAGAGAAGGGCCTTCACCTTAGGGGACTCAAAAATGTAAAGTTAGTGTTTGCCAGATATTTATAAACTTTTTGAAAAGTATCCTGAGAAAAATGCAAGGACAAAATAGTGCTTAAGAGGGTATTGTATGAAAAACTCTGTAGAATCTCTGACAATATCTTTTAAAACACTTCAGAGATATGAGATACTTATGCAGTTTCAGAAAGAAAAACATTACTTTAGGAATGGTATTATGTTTCCTCCCTGCTCAGGGATCAGTCAGTGAAGTCAGAGCTGTTTCAGCAACAGCCAGGAGATCAACTCCTGTAAAGAGGAGGAAAAGCAGATTTCTCACTGCAGTTTACTGCCAGAATTTCAGCAATAAGCTCCATTTAGCATATCAAAACCAGCAACATTGGTACTGTTTTGTGGGAATTTCCTTGGACTTATATGTACATACAGCGAATGAAATGTAATCTTCTTTTTAAATATGTTGGTAAGCAATAGAACAAATATATGCTTTACATTACCAAGCTGAAAAAACAATAAGGTTCAGTCTGCTTGAAATTAAAACAGGTTAATGGAGACTTTCAAGTACTTCTAAATGTAAAGGTTGATAGAGTATTTTATTATTTTAAAAAATATATTTGATAAAGTACTTGTCTGCTAGAAAAGCATTGTCAAGTAATATATATCTCTTCTCCCATTCATCATGCTTTATTTTTTTTACAGAAACATTTTCCTTGTGCAGTTGCAAATCATGGGAGAAAGGAAAAAAATAATCAGTGCTGTCTCTTGAGACAAGACTAATTTCTACCTTTTTAAAGAGAGAGAGAGAAAAAAAAATATTCTTATGTTTCAAAAACTCCTAAACTTATCCAGAACAAATATTTTGGCGGCTCTTGCTTGTGAGCAAGTGCAAAGTCCTGCTGGTTTGAAAAACATAACACCTAGGAGTATTTTATTTCAGTCTATGTTTAGGAGTTTCTCCCCTATTCTTGACTCCCCAGCTATGTCTTGTAATGTGGCTTGCCTGTTTTCCAAGACATTCACTTGACTTTAGAGCTGAAAATAATGGCTGCTTTTTCTTCATACACACATTTTGTTCAGCAGAATGATCCTGAACTCCTGGCAGTAAGATCAAAGAGATCTTTCACAATGCATCTCTCTTGTTTAGCATGTAACAAGCTCACAGCAACTTCTGCAGGGTAACTATTAGGTCTCCCTAGTAGAAGCATGGAGAAAAAGGGCCCTGACAGTGAGATTTTAAAAAAAATTAGTTTACTCTCTTCTTAATTTCCATTGTGAGAAGAAGCTGCTTACAAAGTTGGCAAAATTTGTTATTTGACCAGAAAGAGAGAATTACTAAAAAATTTGTTTGCTTTGAGATCTTTTATTCTTCCCCTCTTTTTCCCCCTTTTACCTGCCTGGAGCAGCACAGAATAGTTTCTGGTTTTTTAAATCTAGCCCTGCAGAAATTTGAATTCTCATACCTCTTTCTTATCTGATCAGATAATGCCTGAAATATTCTGAAGTATTGTTCACTCTATTAAACTTTTGAGTTAATATTTTTTTTTGCCACTCCTTTATTTTATTCTGGTTTTGTTCAAGAGCTAAATGTGTAATTTCTGTTGCACTCTAGAGATACCTCTGCTATCAGCTAAATCAAATCTTATTACTGATCTCATTAAACTAATATAATTAGGAAGGCCTGTGTTATATGTAATCTGAGTGTTGATGCTATGGAAAAGGACTCTGTTCAAAACCCTTGAGCTTATGAAGTTGACAGAAGCCCAAGTAGTATCTTAGTATGTCATTTAGCTATTAAATTCCACTAAGTCTGACTTTTTATTGTACTGTATCTTGGAAAGCCTTTGCACCTCTATGAAATGAATGCCAAATGTTGTCATCATGAGGCTGTTTTTAACAGTGCGTTTCTTTGTCTTATTTTGCACTGTAGTGGAGCCTAGTACAGCAGAAATCTATGTAACTTTTCAGACTTTTGTTCTTCTAAGCTACCAGTATTCACAAAGGATAAAATACAAAACACCCGTGTTAAGCAGCATTTGGTTGTGATAATGATAGTTATTTGCTGACAAGAAAATGACCATTACCCCTTCCTACTTAAAAATAACAGGGCAAGTCTGAACTGGATATAAGAGCCCGTACAGTAGTATAAATGTTCAAAGAAACCCAGAATTATTGTGATCCACAATTTTGCCTAGCTCCCAAAGTGCTACCCTCCAGATCTTTAGTTTGCCTAAAGTGATTCTGTACTGTTGAATTTGTAATGATTTTTATTAGTTAAATTCTGATCTAGGGTATGCAAGAAGCTAAAAAAACCCATTTGAAATAGGTTGAAAGTTTCATTGTATGCACTGGCCCAATTTACACGCAAAATTATGAAAAAGACCTAAAGACTTCAATCTGTATTGATACCTACTCAAAAGCTCTAGGATGAACATCCTTAAGTAATGGAAAAAAAATCACAAAGAGTGAGTTGCTGAGCAGGCAGAATTCAAAGGCCCACTGAAGTCTAATTGACTTCATGAAATAAAACAGTCAGACCTCTGATATCATCCTGGGAGGAACCTTGACTCTCTGTTGAGCACAGGCACTGATTTTCTGCTGGATTAACTGGGGATAGCAAGATTGTCTCAAGAATCCTAACAATAATTTGGGAGATTTTTGGAGATGGTTAAGTTACTCTGCCACACTGCTACGAATTTATTTTTTATGGTTAAGAAATTTTTCTCTATCATTAACTCTTTTTTTTTTTTGTTAGTCTTGGGCACAGGATCTAACCTAATTACTGTTTGTCCATGCTGACTCACAGACTTTGATAAAATAAATTACTATGATGGAATTGGCCTAAAGCTCTTCTTCTTACTAGTATGCCAAATGACCTTACAGAAACAGGAGGTACAGCTACCTAAGCTATTTTTGTGATAGCCCACTTATCCTATTACAGATCTAACTCCTCCCACATGCTACTGCAATTTGAAGCAGGGGTTCAGTGAAAATCAAAGCATCGCCACTGACTTCAGTTAGTCTACACTGACTTAGATCTACTAAGTGCCAGGTACAATATTGACAACTTTTAGACATTTAATGCAAGAAATTCTATGGATCTGTTATACATAAAACATATATATTTATACAATCAATGTAAAAAATCTGTAGCTTGTTCATGAGCATCCATTATTTCCATTCTTTCTTTTCTATCTATTCTTTCTCCTTCTGAAATACCTAAGGAAATGAAAGGTAGCTGGTATTGCAGAAGCCTCATGGTACTGTCCAGTTATGACCTCTGGACCTCAAAGCTTTCACAGTAAAGCAAACAAAAAGGGTATATTACCTTTAAATCCAACAGAGGCAGGAATGCTTTTTTAAAAGTATTTAATCTTGGCAAAAGAGATTAGAAAAGGGAAGCAGCTGCAACTGAAAACTGAAATCAATCTGTATTGATTCATCAGGCATACCATACCCTAATAACAGGGAACAAAGTGTGCAGCTCAGCATGCCAGTGTTCAGAATTTTGTATTCTTCTAACAGTGACATCTTTGGGGGGGCTTGTGTTTTAAATTCCCTGAGAGGGTGCACTAAGCTTACCTCAAAAATATGGGTAACAGTGCAGTAGAATAGCAAGCAGCTATGCATTCCAACTGTGTTCTGGTAACTCCCTGGCTTTTCTTGAGACAGATTTGATCTATGTGATGGTTTTCAGCAACAAGCTATAGAGTCATGCTACATCATGACTTTATTCTTCATTTTTTTCCTATGTGGTGGGTGTAGTCTGAAGCATTGGCATTCCTAGCAAGGAAGCCCAGTCACAAAAAGGAGGGCAGGGTGAAGGGAGGAAGTATTACTCCATTTCAGGCTCTGTCTGTGCTGGCAATGTGCATGAGCACAACCGCTAAAGGCAATAAAAGTAAGCTGCTGCATGTCTTTCAGAGTCAGAGTAACAAACAAGTAATATTTGTCTAGAATAATATGTTTTTCTTTTTTCTTTTTTTGAACTTTTAAAAAAATACACATCTGCCTGCAAATGCTAATTTTTTTTTTTNTTTTTTTTTTTTTTTTTTTTTTTTTTTTTTTGGTATGATAGTAAGTTGCAAGGCTAAAAATTCATAGAAATCATAGTAAAAGATGAAAAATTTGATAGGGAAGATGTCATCAATATAAGAACTGAAGAAAAATAATCAGCTATCTTATAATAAATAGAACTGGAGTAAAAACACAAAGGCCCAGAGAGGAAAGAACTAGGTAGATACTAATCACTTTTCTGAGACTGATCCAAATATTCCTATGGTATTAATTTGAGCCAATGCATTGAAAATAAAAATTACCTGTCTTGCCTACAAATGTTATTTGTCATAGGCTGAGACACCATCTCTGGTTTAGCATGGGGATTTTCTGTGTTTCAGAGGGAAAAATAAGAAAGCCATTTAATTTAATTTTGATATAGTTCCAATGCATAGGGATTTTAATCTTTCCTAAGCAACTTTGGTCTCTCCAAAAGCATCTATCAGCTACTTAAAACTGTGATGTCATTACTTTATTTCAATTTGAACTTACTTCAAATGTCTTCCCTTCACTGATAGAGTAGGTTGACAGAGGGTGTGAATAGAGAAATGTTGACTGAGTGTGAAATGAGTTCAAATCTTGGCCAGAGGGTGTGCTGCTTGTCTCCTGTTTTATGGATAAACAGTCTCACTGGGTGAGTAATTTAGTTGCACTGTGGATCTTTGAGTGATAAGGCTGTTTACCTTCCTCATTCATTTTGATGTCTTTAATCCTGCATCACACAACTCCACAGATCACAGATTAGTACCTTAAATCACTGCTGTGTCATACACTACTATTTCCTGACACCCAAACCAGCTTCATAAACATACTTTGGGACAAACAAAAGGAGTGTCTGGATATATGATGGAGGTAGGAGTGAAATCATTTTGAAGGGTGGCAAAACAAAGCTCCTTGAAGAACAGCTTTTTGAAATAGGATTGAGATTCCTGACTGTTCAAAATAATTTGTCAGATCCATTATTTTTTCTAAAGATACTTTCATGGGACCTTAAATAGTGACAATTTAATTTATTGAGTACTTTTTTTTTTTTTCCCTAACAGTTAATGGTAGACTAGGAGCAGGCACAATTAGAAGTAGTCTGTATATATCATTAGATTTATTTGTCCATGGAAAACTAATTTAGATTTACTAAAATCAGTGGCAGGACTTGAACCCAACAATGGAAATTCTTTCAGCATTTCATGAGAGTTATTCCAATGCCTTTGCTTTACAGAGGAATTGTTAGTAATGACTTGAAGTGAATAATAAAATATAGAAGAGCCACTACTACTACACACAAGGTTGAACATTGCAATGAGAAGAATTATATATATACATATATATATATATATATGTATAAACAGTGCTCAGCTTCAGACTGATCTCTTAATCAGACTGTTTTTTGATCTCTCTATTAGTAGAAGATAGGTATGTGTTAGAGTGTTAGGTTTGTATTTTTCTATTTTCTTGAAGATGTTCTAGGATTCTTTAATATCTGTTTGGTAAATATGCCTGATATAGAGGATATTACAGCAATCCATTTTGTTCTCTTAGGTTTCATTGCCTTTAAAGTTTTCCAGTCTTTTAAATCCTTGCATCTTTTTAATTGCAAAGCAAGTTAGACCAGCAGAGAGATTCTGCTAAGAAAATGAAGGATTTTATTTGTTAACTGCAGTGGAAAACAGAGTACTGCAGCCTAATTTTAGTATATGGCTTTTTGAGAGAAAGACAAAGCAAAATTTTGTCAGCCAGTTCTTCCAGAATACCTGCGGTTTTAAACAGTGTGTCACCCACCTACTCAGGACATTCCACAATACTTTTTAACACAGGTATTCAGCATAGAATACAACTGATTATTTGTGATAACTTATGGTAATAATTGTTAATATTCCAGTAAAGAAGTACCTAAAGACTTCCAGTCATAGGCTCTTGGTGAAAGGAATTTACCAATGGCAAAAGGCTACTAAAAGCAAAACCTTGATTTTTTTTTTCCAAATTCAGGATTGTTTATGTTATAATTCATTTGTAATTGGTATTAGTCTAAACATCAACTCTAGCTTTTATTTTTCAATGTCTCTCTATCTGAAAACATCAACATTCAATAATCTGTAATTTACAGAGGAACATTATAGTCTGCATTAAGTTTCATCTTTTGAGAATGAAGATGGCATAAACTCTGATCTCCATGTGGTAAATATGTAAATCTAGGCACGGTGGTAAACAACTGGCATTGCCTGTGTTAGGTACAGCTCGTCTTGTGACAGAAACCTTGTGTCCACAGGGGATACTCTGAGTTGCTTGCATGATATATATATATATATATATATATATATATATATATAAAGTATTATATATAAAGTTTAGAAAGAGGTGATGGAACACTGCTGGTTTAAATTCTATATAGCTGAGCCAGGAATTTATTTCTGTCTGTAGGGTTTTTTTGGGATGTTTCCCATCTATGTCATATAGACGCCTATACCTCAAACACCTAAATGAACAAGTACTAATTTAATCTACTCATTACAGGCCCTTAATAAAAATAATTTTACATACCTAAATGTTAGAAATGTGATCAAATTTAGTCACATAGGCTTCCTCTTTTGTTGTAGGAGAAACTTGCATAGGGAGCTATCCACCTACTGATGGTCTACCTTGTCATTTTGAGTCAGTGGCAGAAGCGTCTAAAGAGAGATCAGTGTTGTTCAGAAGTAGGCTGGGCTCCTTAACTCTTGTTTGTCTAAATAGGTGATCCAGTCAGAGTGTGCTGTCTCTTCCTTTTCTTCCCCCTCTTGGGTGTGCTTTCTGTGGAAGCAGAGCAGAATACAGAGACAAGCCTTATCCTGAAAAGGGTTGGGGCACAGACAGGAGGTGCATCCATTCATGTGCGTTAGGTATTGCCAGTCTCCCTTGTCTGTAGACTAGATGCCTGATCTTTAAATCTTTGAAGCTTGGTAAGAATAATATTTTTCCAAATAGCAATCTCTTGGCATCTTTTCCTTTGGGCTGTGGTTGGATTCTGGTTAGGTTGTACGTTTTTCTCTCTTTGCCTTCCTGTTTGAAGATCTGAGGCTGGCATTTAGATTTCAATATAAACAAAGCTGAGTAAGAACTTTTCATAGTCAACTCCACCTCTGGGCTCCTGAAACTGCAAAGCTTCATCTCTGATTCACCTATCTCATACATGCTATAATCATCTCATCCACTAGCTTATGGCCTTATTTATTTAGATTATGCAATGTAAATGTAATGAGGTTTATCTCTTGTGTATTTATCTTTTAAATGTTTAGGTGTCTGGTGGGTTGGTTTAGAATGTTCCAAAAAACCACTCCTCAATTGGATCTTTACCTCCTTCAGAAACAGCAGCTAAAAGGTGCTCCCAAGCCATGGCTTATAAGTTAGAATTGTAGAAATAATAGGTCACACCTTTTCCTGACCTGGTTTTCTGTTTATTCTATCTGCCAGTCCTTGTCTTTCATGTCCCAGATTTGAGTATAATTACTTCAGTTTTAAAATTCCATTAGTTCCATCAGTTTGGAAGATCCATTCGTGAGAGGATATACCTTTTATCCCCTGTATTCTGAAGAATAGCCATTCTACCATTTTCGTCTCCAGTCAAGGAGGTCTCTTTAACCTTATCCCTCCACAGTTCACAACATTTTTGTATTTTCTGTTTTCTCTTTCCTACATTTCATCATAGTTACAGCATAACTGGCATGCTTTTCATGCCTCATTATACTAGATTTCCTTTCCATTTCCATGCTAATTTCCTGAAGTGTTCTGACTCTTGGTGTCCAGGCACCCTGCTTTGCCAGCGTGAAGGTCTACAGGTTTACTTGCTTTAGCTGCCAAAAATCACAGAATATCATGAGCTTGGAAGGACCCATAAGGATCATCAAGTTGTAAAGGTATGTGTCTAGATGGCAAAAAAAGTGCTTTGATATTGAAAGAATAAATCAGAAATTAATATGAACCCCTAAATACGAATATCACAGTTGACAACAATATCTCAGTGGGATATATATGTAGGCTAAAAATAAGTTTGTGCAGAAAGTAGATACTTCATATGGTTTAACATATGTTAATTTTATGAATTTGTGCCTTGTAAGATAAAAGTATTACTTGTACTAAGTCATCCCACATGGTAAATAGTGAGAATGTTTTTCCTTCCTTTGTACAGTCTTTTAATTTAACTTCAGTGGTGGAATGCATTTGGGCATTAAGAGTTTCCCTTGCACAATCAGATGTAATTAGAAATAACCCCCAAAATTTGAATAACTCTACAAATTGTCTACTGTATATATATCCATATAAATATATATCCATATAAATATATATTATAGATATATAATTTATAATATATATATAAATAAATATCCATATACAGTCTACTGTATATATATCCATATAATTTTTATGTGTGGAAGACCACATGACTACAATAACCTTTTGCAGGTAGCAGAAGACTATCCCTGCTTATTGCTGGAACTGGTCTAAATTTGTCTATTAAAGACAACTCAGAAATTGTGATTACATGAGGAACCTTGAAGGAGTAAATTCCCTGAACTAGCTTTTCCTTCTTTGTCATGCATATCTATATGAAAGCAAAGGAAGTTGATCCATTTTCAGCAAATCAGAATGGTTCCTTTGAAACTGTTGGCTTCTAAAATCAGTAGCTATTTCACTGGTTTAATTTATACTATAAAAGGGAAAGAAGGATAAAGTAGCCTCACACAAATATGGTCTGAGTTCACCTCTCTCTGCCAAAAGGAATTTAAAAAGCAGTTTTGGAACAGCTCTTAAAGAAGAGTACTCCTTATTTCTGTTTCACTAGACTGTAAGATTAAGTATTTGTTAACATTAAAAAGTGAATTAAAAAGTCACATAAAATGCTACAAAGTCCTGCTCAGTAGCATTTGCATTATTCAACACAGTAGGAGATAGCAACACACAACCCCTACAGATATATTAAGAGTTTTGTATTTACCAATTGCAGGAAGTCTTCTCAAATGTGGGTGTGAATGAGACCAGATTTACAGTAGAAGAAAAATAATTCTGAACGGGTGAATTATTATTCTGGGTATACATAGAATCTTATTCAGAATCCCAAACCATCTTCTTATATGCAGAATTCCTGTAGGAAGAATTCAAAGTATGTCTGAGAGTGGTGCAAGTGTAAGGGTCTATGTTTAAATATAAATACCATCTGTCTCTCTCTCCTTCTCTCTCTCTCCTTAACCATCCATCCATTCATTCATTCACATGAATCGTTGCATATATGTATTTCCAAATATATTGATGGCCAAGCACTGAACTTCAGTGTGCATTTGTGTGAAATCTGTCATCATGTGAATTTATCTAGTACAAGGAATTTCTGAATATGGAAGAGCCAAGGCCAGTTTTCTAAAGGGACATTTCTGTAGTGTTGAACAGTTGTTAATGTATCCTGGGGTCACAAAACACCTACTCTTTTCACTCCAGAGATCAGCCTTGCTTTTAGGTAGGTAGCTGGTGTACTTTGCTCTTTATCTACTCCATAATGCCTCCGACAGCTCTCCAGCATACACCCTGTGGAACAGAAGATTTGATGGAATGGGGAATCATGCTGAGCTAGTGGCCAGCTCTTTGACCCATCTTTGCTAAATGTAGCTGACATCCTCAAAAATAAGATCCTAGGAACATTAATATTCTCATTAAAAGCGAAAATCAGCAGCAGGTACAAAAAAAAGTCCAACAGAGTGACTAAAATTTTCAAGTATTTTGAGAATTTGAGTATTTTTCAGGTATTTTGAGAATAAATGAAAAAGGCTAAACATAAAGGAATTTCAAAATAATGATGACAACCTTTTTTATTACTATGGTTACGTAATGCATTGTGTGTTATGTAATTATATTATGAAATATTAGAAATTAAAATATCTGTCAAGAAGACTTTTATCTGAATACAGGATCTTCATTCTGAAAGTATTTGTTAAAAATACAAATATACTGAAATGTTACACCCTTGTTTTGAATACTCATTTATAATAAATAGCTATGTTAATATTCCATACATCTATGTTCATAGGACTTTGAAATTGCATCAAGCTTCCATAATGTCATTCCCCATACAAATCTCATCTTGTTTCATTGAAAGTATGTATTTTTTTACCATCATAATTAAGTACTAAGTTAAACCACTTCAAATCCCTCTTATTTTACATGTCTTAAAAGTGAAACATATTTATTTGTTTTCCTATAGTCTGAGCATTACTTTTTTCTGTGGTGCAAACTGATCCATTTAAAAATTGATTGGCTCCTTCTCTATACCTGTGCCATTTCAAGTGATAATGTCCCTTATATTTGCACAGAAAGATTGTGGCAATTACAGCATATTGTTCCACAGGAAAACAATTCTAAAAAAATAGTGGACATAGTCTTTAGTCTTGCAATGCAATTTAATACCCAAAAGTGTAAATTGCATGATCTGTATGACTAGCTGGCTCTGTTCTGATTAGCATCTGACTGCAGTTTAAATCCTTAGTGACATGGACACTTTTTCACCCTGTATCAATAGGAACAGAAAGACACACTTCTCCCGATGGTGTACCTCGTTAGAGTTTAATTCTGTGAGGAAGAATACACAGTGGAGTTCATTTTCTCCATTTTGCTGATGATCTTGAGCTATGCTCCTGTGGTTTACTATGCTCAGAGCTCTACAAAGGATCAAAGCTTCCCATTCTGTTAACACTGCTTTTTGTAAACTTCTCTTTCCTTTCTTCATATAATTCTCTATTCTTATCTATGTAAACATGGATCTGAAATTTTTCAGTGAGTAGAAACAAAATATCTGAATCCTAACCCACAGCTTTGGACATGTCTGGGATTCACCCATAGTGCTGCTCCTTCCTTTGCAGCACTCTGCTGAATGAAATCTGTTGATTCTGAGCACTGGACACACACAGGAGTCCTGGGGAATTAGAAGAGGCCAGGCATGCACTGAGTAGATTCTGGTACACACACTTGCCACGTGTTAGAGCATTTTAAAATTAAAAAGGGTTTGTGAAGCTCTAAATGAGTGAGTGCACAGTCTGAATCAAACAGTAGTGGCTTAGTTTTTTGCTAGATTTTCAACAGAAGATTAGCGAGTGCCTGTGCTGTTATATTATTCCTTAGGAGAAGATCAGACCCTGACTTATCTGGCTGGCTAGTTGAGCTTTAGTTCTCAGTCAATATCTACCTAGGTAATACTGAATATTTTTTATTTGGACAGAAACTTCAGAAATCCATTAGACTGTTAAAGCTATGAAGCCCACAGATAAAAGCAGTCCTCTTAATTATGTTTGAATTATTATCCCACTCAAGTTCATTTTTCTTAATTTCATCATTCCTGCATGCATGAAATTGATACAATTTATAGAGTGGGGGTTAGAGGCAACACTCCATAATTTCTCTCAAATGATAGATCAGATTCTTGAAATGCAACACAGCATGATCGTAGTGTGTGAGCTTACAAACAGCTCTCACAGCTGTCTGTATTGGTTTTAAAGAATCAAAGCAAAAGCATCCTTCAAATCACCAATTTCACTTAAGGAGGTTCAACCTATAGAAAGGAAAGTATCTGTGTTGATGGTTTCCTTAAATTCCTGTGATAGGAAACTATAAAATAAACATACCTTGCTAAAATGTTTGAATAAGGGAGCCAGTAATATGAGAATACACTGCCTGACATTCTCAAAGTTAAAATGAACTTCTGCCAGAAGGTAGAAATTATAATATTATACCAGAATTGTTTGAAAACTGTAAAATAATCTGTCAAAAACTGCAAAGTCTGAAAAGCTGTAGCATTTTTTATTTCACTGAAAGACCATGGAGTATCGAAAGTCCAAAGGGAAAATTTGCCGAACTACAAGAGGAGGAAAAATGTAACTCAGTTTTTTAAAAAAAGAAAGAAAAAGAGACATTTAGGCTGGAATTTAAAAAAAATAGGAGTTTAGAATAAATAAAGGAGTTTAAGAATAATATCTGTCTCAAAATACACAAATTGGAAATTTAAATTGTGATAGTGGTGAAATCTTTGTGGAATTTTTGCATCCTTAATAAGCAATTCTAATGTCAAATTAGCACCTTAGCTCAATCACTGTTTTACATTCAAAAATATCAAATTCATCTATTTTATTCTGTTCTTCCTTATCCATCTGTTTTCCAGTTATTGTATCTTGAGAGCAGTTAAAACAAAAAGTGAAGTTCTCTCTTTTTGTGGGAGAGAGCAGTTATAAGCCTTAATGTATGAAAGAATGTAGGAGAACCCGACTCACCTTTGAAAAGAAATAGTTTAAATGTTAGAGTTAATATATTAACTCATAATATAAACAGCTGTATGAAACAGAGTGCTCACTGAAGTATTCTGATAAAAATCTCAAGTGTCATTTACTCCTACAAGGGACTAGAATCCCTCAAGCATTTCTTTACATTTTCTTATAGGATAGCAAATAATAAAGTTTCTTTCTGCTTCAGAAATGTTACTTCATACTCCTGTGACTGGAAAAAAGACAAAATTTCTTTCAGCTGACTTGCTTCTTGTGACTGTAGCTATTTCTGGGATATTTTTAACCTAAACTGATGATTTGATCCTTAAGTAAAAGACTGTGGTCTGCCTTTTTTCTCATTCCAGTGGGAAACCCATACTTTCTCAGAGGATTATTATAAATGCACTCTAAACTGCTCTAATGCTTAATCCAAAGAGTACCTGGATATTTTCCATCATTATAAACAGCAGAGATGCCCATATTTAGAGCAGTGCAGCTCCCACATTTAAAGCATTCTTAGCATTTTCTGCTGCAAGAAGAAAATTTTATTCAATTAAAGCATGGACAGTCCTGAGGTTTAAAATGTAAAATGTACTTTGCTACTTTTCTGTTTCAGAAAAAAAAAATGTGATTAACTTTGGTTTGCTAACAGGCTTTTGGCCAATTTTCTTCTAAAATACTAATTTGTTGAGAAATTATGCTGCTTTGCTTTGAAGCAAGGAAATTAATTTCATTTTGCTTAGTTTGTTAGAATTTTCATTATACAGATCACAAAATACATCCTAGTCTCTGAAAAATCAAGCTACAGATCAGTTACAGTGGAAATCCTGAATTATCCTAAATACTAGTGCTTTTGCACACAGTTGCCCATAAAAATATTTGTTGTTGTTATAATTTTTATGGGTATAATATCCTTTTATCTTCCTTGTGACATAATCCCTTGTAACAACAGAAAATCCTCACTGAAATTAGTAGCTCTGAGTTCATAAGTTTTCAAATAGTGGGCTATAAACCAACCTTCCAAAACAAAGTGTACACAAAATATTGGATGGCTGCCCAGATAAATACAGTTCACCTACACAATAAATAAGACAGACCCCTGAAATAACTTGTGATCACGTAAAGAAAACTTTTCATTTTAATAAGGAGAATTTTCTTTATTACACTGTTTACTAATATTTAAATGTCTTCTATTTCAAAAGTAATTACTTGTATTAAAACTTGGGGTTATGTCTTATTTAATTTATACATAACATATATAATAATTAATATTACAGAATTACATTTGCATAATAAATGGAATTTCATGTTTTATTATTCCCATGGTAAACACTGTTGCATGTATAAAGTGTGCTTATATGTCTCAGTGCCATATGAAAGTAGCTAGTGTTTTTTAGTAGCTAGTTGTTTGTAAGGAAGCTTACAAATTTTCTTTCAATTTTGTGAGTTTAAAAAAAAAGTAGTATTTATGCTAGAACTTTAGATAATTTAAGTCTGTCTGAGTGGGGTGCATAATGTACTTTTAGAAAAAATGTGCTTTCAAAACTTGTGTTTCTGAATTTGGGAATAGGAAGGAGCTCCTGTCATCCTGTCTACAATTTCTGTAGGAAATGAGGAGTTGATAGGCCAGATCTTCAGCTCACCTAGCTCTGTTGATATCTGCATCACTATAGCAATTAGCTCAGCTGAGGATTCAGCCCTTCTGAATGTGTGGAAGGAAAGAAACACAGCTGGATCTTCTTTTTATCAAAGAAAATACTAACAGTGTGTTCTAGTATAGTGTCATCAGAGAGTAAGTGGTTTTGTTTCACTGCAGAATATTCTATGTGATTTAATCTAATTTATTTATACCAAACTATTTTCTTCAAGCCTTTACAATCACCATTTAACAAGGGATTATACTATTATTATTTCTAGATTTCCCCATAAATTTTACTCTATCTTCTTTCTTTTTCCCCTTTTTTTTTTCCTGCTTAGAGCATTTGGTCTTTTGGTGTGCCCTGATGCTTTAAACAACATCTACATGAAGTGGATTGATCATGTTCTGTGTGGTCTTATTGAAGTCACTGAACTGAATGGAAAAGATACAGTTACTTTAATAGGGGCATTTCCTCAGCCAGTCAGGAGACTAAGAATGTGCAACTCATGGAGTCACAGAATGGTTTCAATTGGAAGGGACCTTAAAGGTCCAATTCCCCTGCCAGTGCAAGGACACCTTCATCTAGACCAGGTTATTCAAACCCCCATCCAGCCTGGCCTTGAACACTTCCAGGGACAAGACATCCACAACTTTTCTGGGCAACTTGTTTCTGTGCCTCACTATGATCTCAGTAAATAATTTCATACTAATATCTAAATCTCTCCAAACGCACCAAAATCTCTCCTCTTTTAATTTAAAAACTTTCCCCCTTTTCTTACTGCAATATTCCTGTGTAAAATGTCATTATTCTTTTTCTCCCTTGTAAGTGCCCTTTAAGTACTGAAAGACCTCAACAAGGTCTTCTGGGAGCCTTCTCTTCCGAGACTGAAGAACATCAATTCTCTCAGCCTATCCCCATAGCAGAGGTGCTCCATCCCTCTCATAATCTCTGTAGAGTTCCTCTAGACTTGCTCGAACAGATCCAGACCTTTTTCATGTTGGAAAGCCCACAGGTGGATGCAGCACTCCAGGTGAGCTCTCCAAAGGGCAGAATCATCTCTATCAACCTGCTGGCCCCACTGCTTTTGATGCAGTCCAAGATGAGGCTGGCACTCTGGGCTGTGAGCACATGCTGCTGGCTCATGTCCACCTTTTTGTCCATCAGAACCCCTTCTCCCCAGGGCTGCTCTCATTCAGTTCTTCTCCCAGTCTGTACTCATGTCTGAGATTGCCCTGACCCAGATGCAGGACTTTGCGCTTCTGAGATTGCCCTGACCCAGATGCAGGACTTTGCGCTTGGCCCTACTGAACCTCATGAGGGAACTTCTGTACTCGATACAGAAGAAATTGAAGAGCCTTGGGTGCTAAGGGAGGCCAAAAAAAAAAAAAAAAAAGGTTGGTGGGGAAAAATAGAATGGAGAAGTGCAAAACATGCAAAACATTTTGATTTTGTGGAAGTATACTTTGTTCTCTTGAATGAACATACAGTTTTACAGGTGTGTGTGTGTATATTGGGTTTGCCTCAATTCATTTAAAGACAGAATTGGACTGTGGACCTGGAATCTGAATCCAGTAGTCTGCCTAGCATTCAATAGGCTACCCAGATCTTTCAGGCAGCAGAGAAGTTTCACTCGAGGGTTGCATTTGTCTGAAAGTAAAGAGCAAAAGGATTCTGATACAAACCCTCACTTGCATTCATTAGAATTGTGGTCTCTGCGTTCCACTCGGAATCTCAGGATTTGAAGTTGCTTTGTCTCTTCACTGAACAATTATTTTCATTTGGGCTCCTCTTAGATTACCTTTTTTGTTTGTTTGTTTATAGAAACAACCACATAAGGACATCTGTGTAACAGATACCACTTCTGATTTTATTTGACTTCTGCTAAGTATTCTTTTTTCACCGCATAACTTTCTCCCTTTATCAGAAAACATTAAAACCAAAAAACTTCAAAATGTTTGCTATCATATGATTAAGGGCCAATCTGCCTCTTGACATATTTCTTACAAAATCAAAAAGTTATTTTTTCTTTAGACTGTTAAGTAACTGTTCTTGAACCTGTTCCAGATCTGAAGGGTTATTCTTAGGAATGTGTTCAGTATTTACTTGAATAAGATCTTAACCTTTGCTCTTTTTAAAAAAATGCTTTTTTATATCTTCATTCCAAAGAAAATAAGTTACTATCCCATACACAAAGGCATGTTATATAAACCATTTTGGCCAGGTGTGCCAAATGATCTTTTGGAGAGAAAAGAGAGTCGAAATATTTGTTTGATGTTTGTTTTCATACCGAAAAGGAAGGTCACAGAAAGCAGGGGCAAGGTCAGTTTCTGTTGTTAGGTATAAATTTTCAGACTTGGTTTTCAGCACAAGGATAAAGTGGAAAAGGAATAAATGACTTGAATTTAGAGGAAAACATAAGTGTGCACTGCCCAGATACTTTAGGTGGCCTTGTGACTGTATACCTAGCTGATGACTGGCGATCACACACCATTTTAAGATAAACTTTTATTATTCAGTATTAGAAACATATTTTTTTCTGAAAGAAACACTACAGTTAAGTCTAGTATAAATTGATAATCTTTGCTTTTCAGTGTTTCTCAGCATTTTCTCTGAGTGTATTAATATATAGGAGAGGAGAAATCTGTGGATATTCTGTGCAGTATCTTACAAGACAAAAATTTTTGCATACACATAAAGAGAGCTGTATCCTAAAGAGAGACAGACATAGCAAAAGACTCCTATGTAAGGATCTGTGAACTGTGAAGTAGAGGAATTCCATGTCACTCTGAAAATAACAGCCAAATGTAACATGTCTTATTACCTGCTTCACTTTTCCAGTTGTAAGACCATGACAAAAGTGGACATTGTCATCCACTTGAATCCCAGTGCAGTAAAATTACATTTCAACAAAATTTCCTAGGTTATATAAAAACCCACTCAGTGCAACTTCTTTTAGGGTCTAGAAACACTCATCTAATATATGACAATATGTACCATATAATCTCCATTATCCGTGAGCTGCTTAAATGAGGTGTAGATTGTTTGTAGGAGCAGAAAAAGCCATGCTGGCTCCAGGCATAGACAGGCTAAGTTTAGGCAGCCTTGTAATTTAGACATAGTCCTTCATAGAAGGGGCTACATTTTTCCAGGACCAAAAATCTGCTTCATGCAGTATTGCACAGCATAAAGCTGAATCTTGGCAAGTCCTGTGAGGTTTAAGTTAGCATTTTAAACACTTCTGAATCCTGCTACCAGGGCTAGAAATGCTGTGGAGGGTGTGGGAACACCCCTGTGTCACTCCATTTGAAGACTCTTTGGATTCAGCACGGGCTTATCTGTATGCTCTAGTTATCACTACATTACCTTTTGCTATTCTGGGTGTCAGGAAATTAGTTTGGATTTGCAAAACTAGGCACAGATATTTGGGGTTGTACGTGAGCTATGATCCCACTTCAGACCAAGAAGTTGGAAGGATATGCTGGTGTTTTCTTTATAAAAATTTTATAAAATGTAGACATAAGTAGTCAATTACAAGATTATGAGAGGTGAAATCTGAATATTTTTGTTGCTGCTCAACATAGAATAAGACAAACTATCAGACACAAACATATGCTGTATCCCTTATATGCAGTAGGTATTTACTGCCATTGGCTTTAATGATTTACATGATCCAGAGATCTATGAAGAATACTAGAACTGATAAGATAAAGAACAGTCTTTTAATGAAAGCTTTCAGGTGCACAGATAATCCCTACACACATGCACAGCATCGAATTGTCACAATTTTTAGAAGTTTAACTAATTGTTGTATCCAGCAGGTACATCCAATAGGAGACTGGTTGCCCTGGTAATCCACCCTTGGGCCTGGCCCTTGGAGTCCCTCCAAGGGTTCTTGCCTTGTATCTTGTTTTGTCTCCCAGGTGCTGGTGCAAAACAGGATGTCCCTGTTGGAAATGCTTTTCCTTGAAAATAAGACTAAACAGAATATGTGAGAAAGGGAAGTACTGTACTAAAGTGAGAAGGTGCTAGGAAATATACAGCTATATGTATTAAAAATCTAAGAAGCTAAAAAGATGTTAAAAAGCTAAAAATCTTTGGGCATCAGTGTTACCTATAGCATAAAGAATCAAGAAGCAAAAAAGTTAGTAGAGTTAACCTATTGCAGAAACTACCTGCACATCTGCTTTTAGGTACTTTCAGGCATAAATGCATTGGTTTTTTCCAGGAGTAAATTGCCTTGAATTGCTTTGGAGGGAAGAATAGGGCAATTTAAAATTTGCATGAGTGTTTCAGTATGGACAAAAATTCCCTATTTTCTCAAGCCATTTTTCAGTTTCTCACAGGGTAAGAGCATCTGTCCTACAAACATATGTTAAGACATTTTGGGTTCTTTCATCACTAATCCATAAAAATATCCTCACATTCCATCTGGAAAATAATTCACATTCCTTTTTCTATTTAAAGCTGAATTAGAAATCATTAGAGGAAGAGAATTTGGGCGGCTGCTGCTGCAAAAAACCCAAAAACCAAATCAATGATAGTGTAATTATTCACAAGTATAGCTCATTATTCGGCCAGCTGCATATACAAGACATCATTGCCACCAAAAGCTGTGAAAAAAATACTTAATTTTCCTCAACACTTGTAACTCAAACTATTTTCAATAAGTCAGTGAAATTCACATCACTTGTGTCCTACATTTGTGGTCTTAAAAGGAAACTGCAATTTTATTGGCACCATAAAATCATACCTATGTACTGCATTAAAAATGGGTTTATTTGGCTTTATGGTAGAAAAACTAGTGTATTAATCTTTATGGGAAGAAGTACTGTTTATTTATAATTGCACCTGTTCTTGCAGAATAGGAAATAGAGTTTGAACCATGCTTTCCTGGAATTGTTGTCTGACTGGTACAGTTGTTCATTAAATCTGATACCCTTGCACTGCCTTTCAAGAGATGCTTTATTTCCTCTAGTTTATTTATTTATCTTTTAAATGCCTGGCATGTTGCTCTTTACATTAGTATCCTAGCTATGTTTCCTGAGTGGCTTCTGATGATGTCTTTCAGGCCTGGACAGAAGCATCCAGTGTCTCCAAACTAGCATTCCTTGATGAAGTTGACATCATGGTCAAGTGCATGTGGTTGTGGGCCAAGTTGGAGGTAAAGAATACAGTGTTCTGCAAATTACAGGAGCTGCTTGAGAACCCTTTTTGGTTCTTTGCCCTCCTTAGACTATTTTGTTTACTTAAATCTTAAGTTTTCAAATCAGCCTTATCATTTCCACCATCTGCAGGAATTGCACCTCTGCTGAATTGCCCTTCTTTCCCACAGCCAGAAGGCTTCAGTTTATAAAGCTTTCAGGAAACAGTTGAAAATTTCATGATGTATATTTCACCAGTCAAATAAAAGAAATTGGAATTAATTTGAAACTACTTTGTAAGTTCAAATCCTTTAATGCATTTACCTCCAAATGGGGGAATTGCTCGTTTCCAGGCAGACCCCAACCATTGAAAAGAACAGACATTTGAATAAGCAAAGTAGTTCCTTCTGCATAAGTGGTAGGAAAAAAAACATTTTCAAGTATTTTAATTAATCAAATAAACATATAACAGCTCTAAAAGATAGCTTAAATGCACCCAGTGAGAAAAAAGCCTGGAAAATGAAATTTCAGACCTTTGGAAAATTCTTAACACTTGGATTCCTTTTTTGATTTTCACTCCATATTTGTAAAATTTCTTGTTGCATGCATTTTAATCTGTACTTGATGGTTATTTCAGACTGAAAATCTGGATCAATAGAAAAAATAATTTAGCTGGAAAATATGGTATTTTTAGTTGTGATAAAAAATAGAAAGAATTTTTTTTTGTTTATATATTTTTTTCTTTATGGATTTTAAGTTTTTCTTCCCTCTCCATAGAATCCCATGGATTATGTAGAAGGCTATGAGTTTATATTGTTAACAAAAGAATACAAACAAAAGTAATAAAGCTTAACAACAATGAAAGAGGAGAATTGAGTACAGGGAATGTTAAAAAGGCAAAATAAAATTTTAAATGTTATTGCTTGAAGGACCAAGGCTGAAATTTAGTGATCAGATGAAATAACATTGTAGAGGTCCGAGACTCAGACATTACTAAGCTAATTAAATTATAGTGCAACTGAATGGAACATTTTTATCATCTCTGGCAATATTAGGGGAAGGACGACTATGAGGAAACAGCTTTGGTTGCTGTTCCAAAAGAAATTCACTTTCAAGCACAAAGTCTCAGAAGTTTTAAGAACAGATGGAAGCCTTAGGAAGGGAGAGGGAAGCTCAGGAGAAAAGGTATCCATGCTGCAGACGTTATGAAATAGTCTACAAGAGAAAAGTGACCTGCTAGCATGGCTCTGCAAAGAAGAGGTATTGATCAGATAAGAGCTGGGCAAACATCTCTGAAAGCTCAGACCAGAAGCAGACTGTACAGTGCCATAGGCATACATACCCTTGAATATTACAGGGCCCATGATGAGTAGTGTGTGTAAAATCCTGGCTCAAATGTTCATCACAGCGTCTTGCAAGGCCCCAGAATGGGTTTTATATTTACACAAGGCTTTGTTCTGTGTTAGTTTGTGGAAAGTGTTGATGCCCTTCACTTGCACAAGTAATGTCATACCTATCCTTCCTTTGAAATACACATTAAGTCAAATTTTAGTAAAGAAGACATGAAAGTATTGGTGAATAGATAGACCCATGCCCTGTTGCAGATCCAGTTTTAGACTAAGGTCATGTAAATGTGTCTGGCATATTAACTTCAGTGATTTCAGCAAATTTTCCAACCAGTAGAAATTATCTCCCTATCATATGGAACAATCTTCTGTCTGCTTCTCAGTGGCTTTCATATGCTTTGAAGAGAACAGATTGCTTTCTGATATCTGCAGGATATCCTAGAGTTTATTTCTTGACATGGAATAGTTGAGGAGACAGAAACCACTTAACTCACAATGTAGAGTGTTATTAGTACAGCATGACCTCACATGAAGATGAATTATTTTTACGAAAAAGCTTACATTTTTAAAATCAGATAGGATGAGAACATTTTTGTTATCTCTCAACATAAATCCATGCAATTATGTTTCCCAGATCCTCAATGAGAGTAAGTTCAAACTGGGAGTTTAAAACTAATGTTATCTGTTTTTCAGAGCTTTCATTTTATTTAAGCATTTTCAAATTTAAGGCACAACAATATGTTTTGACACTTCTTATCACCAACATCTATGGATAGGCAAATCCACGGCAGATTGGGAAGTGTTTTGTGGAAGAAAGTGTCCTCATGTGAATGAAATTGCCTGTCTTCTTGACAGTGTGGTTTGATTAAAGGTTTTTCATTAAATGGATTAAAAAATAGAAATCATGGTAAAAGCTTTAGGATTAAAAATTGCATACTATGATTACTTCCCAGGTAGTTTACTTGGGAAATCGTGTAATTAATAGATTTCTGGGGAAAAAAATTGAAAGCCATTTTAAAAGTATGTTCAGATTAGGTTGAAGCTAGAAGATATACCAGCATTAAGTCCTGCTTGAAATGTGACTAAAAGATTCTGGGAGAAACTTTTTTGTGAGTAAATTTGCGAAAAATTATAATTTGCTAACACAAAACCAAGGTGGCTTTGCTAATGTGGAGTCATTGGACTGCATCCCAGTAGAGTTGAGCTCTGTTCTTGGCTTGAACAGTGGCCTACAGGGTGAGCTAAGGGGATCTCCTTGACTTCAATCAATATGACCACTAGTGATCCCATCTCCTTTGAAACAGATTTGGGGTTCTACTGATTATAAGTGTCATTGTCACTTGTCCTTATTTGATATAATATTAATATTATTCAAGTCAGGTGTCTTCTTCTGAGTGAAAGCTGTTTGCTTTAGAAGGATTCAGTGTTATTCTTCTTCATGAGCTTTTCTGAATTTCTGTACCCATCGCTGTAACATAGTCTAATATTTAGCTTTTTGCGCATTCATAGGTTGGGGGAGAAACAGTAAATATTAAATAATTAATTTGTTCTCTGTTAACTGTCTCTAAGAATGTGTATGGAGTAGGTAATGTTAAACACTGCAGCACCTGGTTTAGCATGTAAAGATACATCTCCTGTGAGACTGAGCAAAGTGTTTGCATAATGGACTTGAACACACTGCCATCTTTCTTTCCTATGGTTTAATGGACAGCAAGATCCTTTCTGTGTGGTCTTTGTCTGTGCTGGTGCTCCAATACAGGCAGCATCCAATTCTGGAGAGAAAGGACATTCCAGACATGATTGTTAATAATCAGTGTGGAAGTTGCTACCGTATGCTGGCAAAGACAGACTTGTACAATTTGGTTGTGGTAATGTTTCCTGTGGGGATGGGTTCTCTTTGTCGTATTTTGCTATGTCTGTTGTAGTTTTATCATAAACTGCTGAGGGGAAAACACTGAAATAATAATAACTGTAGTAGTAATAGCAGCAGGGGCATTGGCATGTGTGTTTTTTACTATCTGTTAAGAGTTTTCCAAGTATAAAATCTAGTATCACTTCAAGCAACACCTGTTATATTATCATATTTATATATATTACTCAGATGAAGCCTGAGTTTCTTTCTCTGAGGGGCACACATGGACATTTTTCAAAAGCCAGACTCAGAAAAGACACATTACATATCTCAGAAAACAGCAGCTTTGATATTAGCATACCAGGCAATGATGGCCACAGCTACTCAAGGACAGCATTATTGTTAGGACATCCCAGATGCCCATCCACAGCTGGGCAGTGTGTGCAGCACCTCCTGACCATGGACCACAAGGTTTGTCTCAGCAAACTGTCTGGCTAATGTACCTCCTTTTACTGCTGGTATTTGGACTGTTCAGTGGAACCCAATCAACCCCTAACAGAGCTGCTTATGTGGCATAAATGCATCAGGTAACTGCACAGAAAGGCTCATGCCATAATTCGGAAAGCTCATATCCAAGGGTGCTTGACTAACACAACCTGCCCATCTGTATCTGACTCAGGTCAACAATATCATGCTCCTGAGAGATTCACATGGATTTTTTTGCTTTTTGGGAAGAAATTTAGAACACTGAATTGCTGTTATAGACAAATATAATTATTCTCTTCCTGCCAGAAGTAATGTTCTTGACAGTACAATGTGTTAAATGAAAAGCAGGTAAAACTGTAGAATCATAAAATGGCTTGAGTTGGAAGGAACCTAAAAGATCTTGGCAGTGAGGTGTAGATAAACTGCATATTGCCTAAATTTTGAGTGTTTAAACTCTGCCCAGTTTTGCTTGTATCTATGCCACGAGGGCTGTATGATGAGCAGGGCAGATGTCTGAAAAGATGTGAATGAGAAGTGTTATCTGAACTTCATGCACAAGGTGAAATTCAAGAATTTTCTAATCTGCAGCTAGGGAAACCATAATCCTGTCTAAAGAACATCTCTCCAAAGAATGTATTTTTAGATAAGGAGCATATCTTAAGGGTATTGCCTTTAAATACCAGGGAATTTCGCAGCATGAACCTAAGACATTCGTGTGTGATCTCTTGAGAGCTAGCTCCTGCTGCTCTGGTGAGCAGTGGGCCAGAAGTAGCATCCAGGAAAGGCTGGAACTACTGTGGATTCTCAGTGAATTCAGTCTGCCAGAACACATTAAACTGTGCACTGATCTCTGCTCTTCAGGCTCCGTCAATGGCTGTCACTTTGGGGGTGAAGCTGACAGTTTATGAGGAATACACCTGTCCTGGGATTTGACCCTTTTGTAACTATGAAGACATGTTGAAATTTCTACAAAATGATCCAAATCCTCTAAAAATACATATACCTGGAAAAAATTGGCTGGGGAAATGTTAAACTAGCAGAGAAACAGAAATCTAAACATATTTTGACTCCACTTTCCAGAGTGAACCTGGCATCTCTCATCACAACATAAGAACAAACTGAATCTTGTTAAAATGTCTAGTTTGGATGTAACCAGAGGGAAGACAGTTATTAGAATGACGGCTCAGCTCAGGAGGAATCTTCATGAAATTATTTTTTTCTAATGTAAGCACAAGCAGTACCTCAGAAATATTTGTTTGACTTTGTAAAAAAAACAGCAAAGAATTTGCTACAACCTCAGGCAGGGAATTTCATCTTGCATTACATAATACTTAGGAGTGCCCAAATGAATACTACTCCAAATAACTATTGCAGCAATTTCTGCATCTTTGAAGTAGCATGACTTAGCTCCATGTTGGATGCAGGTTATTAAAGTGGTGAGAAATTGCTGATGGTAGAAATACATCTAACAACTGATTTGATTTCTAGAAATTGCATCAGATTTTTCTGAATGAGACACAAAAACCCACAGGAATTTTATGCCACTATTTCACATAAAAGTCTTTGAAAACTGAGAACAGTTTATTGCAGTCAGAGGGTTTTATTTTGTTGTGGTGGGTTGGTGTTGTTTGTTTGTGGGCGTTTGTTCGTTTGTTTTGCTTTTGGCCACACAGTGCATTTCTCCTTTCCCTAATCAGTTTTTAATATGATGCTGTAGCTAGCAAAGTACATTGTTCTGGTTTCACACAGAACATGTGCTGAAATTTCACATTGTCTTGTTAGAAATATGCCTTTAAAGATAATATCAAATAGTTCTAGGATTGAGAAGAAGTTATAGCCAAAGAGAAATTCAAATAAAAATACCTCCTTTTATATGTGCTGAATTTATTTAATGCATTTTATATTCCAAAATAGATGGGGCCAGATCTCTGGATAGTACCCCTATTATACCAGTGTTTTTGGATTCTCATTAAGAACCATAATTTCAGGCTCAGGGAGATCAGAAGGTTTTGAACAACACACAGGAAAACCGCCTAAAGTAGTCGTAATTCTGCCATTAAACATTGTATCACAATATACCTTCAAATCCTGTATAACTTACTTTTCTGTGGTTTTTCTGACAATTTAATTTTTGATCTATGGATTTTAAGATCTCATTTGTCATTTGAAAAAAAATGAGAAAAATTTTTGGATTATCAGTTTTGTTATGCTGATTTTATTCTCATATTCAAAAAGAAGAACAAACGCAAGACAGCATTATAGGTAGAAAATGTAATTATACTTTTATTTAAGAGCAAAGGTTTCAGCTGTGCCAAGTAACAGGAATGATATCATAAGGCAGTATCTGTTGCAGAATCTGAAGTTTCAGCAACACATCACATGCAGAGTGCTTATATTAGCATTCAAGGCAACATCTAAGTTCTTTACTGTCTAGTCATTATCAAACAGTTAATTTTTCTAATATCCCATGAAAGGATAATTTTAGAAGTGTTTAAGAGTTCATTAATTTGAATTGTATGGGGTGTGTTTTTCTTTGTTTGGGGTTTTTGCATGTACAGATTGCATGCAAGACCAGAGATAATTCTGGAGGAAGAAAATAGGCATCTGTCATCAATGACAGACAAAATGGAAAGAAGTGGAGCTTTAGAATCACATTCCTGAAATAGTTAAAGAGGACTAACTCTTGAAAGAGTGTGTGTGTTTGAAGATTAAGATAAATAGAGGAGAGCCAATGAAGAACTAATTCACATTAACCTAAATTAGAAGACTTTGGAGATAAATTTCAAAGGATTCTGTGAGAAAAACCTGAGAGATCTAAGATAAAAGAGAAGGATGTTATCATACTGTAATGTTATTATAATACCTGCATAAGAATTGTAGCACTTATACATTAAAAACTAAATTGCATTCATCTTTACACTCCAATAGATTTGATAAAGAAAAAAAAATCCAAAGTAATATCAAGTATTCTAAAAAAATGAATAACCTCCTTGTTAGTTTTTAGTTGGCCCAGAATGAGATTATTGGAGAAAATTCATTATTTCTTAGCAGGCAGGCTCTGAAAAACAATGTCTCTTCTCTGTATGCATAACGAGCTTTTTCATTGCAACATGATTTCCTTCTGCAAAGAAAAGCAGAATAGAAAAAAGTGTTATTGTTCTGTGGGGGATCTCTGGGAAGTAAATACTTCTCCTTTGAAAATATATGAATGTCAAAGCTTTTATTGCAAACAAATTAACAGACTTCTCCATACAACATTACTTGAATAAGATCTTTATCAATCACTTGAATTCAAACTTGCTCTCTGGCTTTTCTATGTTCCGAGTAAGTGGCACTGTAAAAATTACTGGGAATTTCCAAGATCCTTTTTACTATGGCTGTGACAACAGCTAATATGTACAGATGATTACAAACTGTCAAGAACTATGGAAATTACTTGCATTGTTGACTAAATTTATTTGAGAGCATCAGTATTTAGGAGTTGGCCAGACATCAATCATTTGCTCTTCTCATGCAACTCCATCACTCTTGTGACTCAAAAATATCAGATCAAATAAATGTGCTGAGGAAGAAGGTGGAGGGAAATCATATCGTTCAAAAGCCAGACAGAAGAGGAAGATTGGTTAGAGCATGCAAAATCAAATTATCTACATTCCTGTCTGTTTGGCACAAGCAAAGGCTAGGAGAAGTCTGATGGTACAATGTAGAGTCATGAAGCTGCCAGGCAGAGCTGTGGATAGATGAAAAAGTGGAGGGGGATGTGAGGTAAGGGAAATCATCTGGGATAGGAGGAAGACGGTAGGAGACTTGCAATGAGCTTTGCTACCAGATGGTGGCTGGGATCAAACATGTGAGTTATGCCTGAGAGGATTCAGGGGGAAGTGCACTTCTGATAATGCCTGAATTGTGTCCTGGTCAATGCTCTAAGCAGATGTCAGTAAGAGAAGACAAGATCAGGACTTTTAACATTTTCATATTTTGTAGGTAATTTTAGTTTATTTCAAAAGGTGAAAAAGAACCTAGTCACTAAACAAGCTGGTATAGTCTTTGCGCAGTTGACTGGAGCAGATGGCAGAAGTGCTGTGCCACAGAGACAGCAGGAAATAAGAGCTGGTAGCTCCTGTGAAACAGCAGACATGTTATGTTCTTTGCATCTGGTCCTATGCCCATCACATTGCATTGTGAATATTTTCCAAAAATCAATCCTACTTTGAATTTTCATTTAAATGTGGTGGTTTCAGTAATTGCCTGAAAAGCTGTCTCACATTAAAAATACAAATTCTCGTCAAGTCCAGAGAAAAAATTACCTGAGAGCAACTCAGCAGCAATGAGGAAAAGAGTTGATGTTAGGAGCCATTGAAGTCCTCTCCTGAATAAAGCAGTGTGGAAAAAGAAACTTCACTTGAATTGATGCAGTCACTTACTCTAGGTTAGGATTTTCCTAGATTTTGTCAGAAAATTTTACCAGTCTCAGGTGTGTCTAGTGCAGAATGGAAGAAGTTCTTTAATAATTTCCTACTTTTCTGTAATTTTTATAATCAAACTACATTTGTGATTAAATTGGATGTGATGAAGGGACATGAGAAGCCTACCCCTATTCAAAAGATGGGAGTCAATCTCCTTCTCTAGCTCCTGTAGAAAGAAGTACCTTGCAGTGATATGCATCCAAAAATAATTTAATTCATAAATTATATGACCTATTCTCACCCTTAGTAAGCAGCAGATAGTTCTAGTTCTTGAATTTTCTGAACTGTTTGTCTTATTTCATCATTTCCAGACATCTATGTAGATTTAGGTAACTGTCAGATAAACTTCCATATAGTTATGTTCTTACTCAAACCTCTCCTTGAACTTTATTCCCCTTCTTTTGTAGCTGTACATTGACATCTATACTAAAAAAAGAAAAAGAGGTTCTGAAAATTTACTTGCTCTTTTCCCACTGTTCAAAGTGACAGTACAGTTGTGATGTGACTCGCAAGTTACCTGCTGAAAAATCTTTTACCTTATCATCTGTGCACTACACTGTGGGGAAAAAATAGCTGATGGTCCTAAGTGAATCTAACACCAAATGCTCATGTTGCAGATAAAAATTTAAAGCAGTTAGACTCCTATGTCTCCATCTTTTCCTCTGCCCCTCACTTCCTAATGTCAACAACTGCAACGTTTTTAGAACACCCTGAAAAGAGTGGCTCCGTTTTGAGAAGTTAAGAGTGTAAAAAATGTGCCTGAAGAACAAATGTTTATAAAAAGCCTTGGAAGGGTTTGTGAAACTATCAGGGACCACTGTTGTTTGTTATCATATACAAATGGTAGAGTACTTCACTTAACCTGTATGCAACCCTTTAATCTAAGGTTGAATCCACAAGGCATAAATAAGAAAAGGAAAGCATTCTGAATGCCAAAAATCCAGCCCTTAACCTTAGATATCTGTCTCATTTAATATTTTCTAAAAGATATTTAATCTTGAATTTAGATAACTGTTTTAGAAATAAAGGTTATATAGCTTATAAAAAAAGAAAGTAAACTGAAGTATTAAATTTCTCACCCTACCACTTCATGTACTATAATGTAATGTAAAACACCTCCCTCCATTCCCTCTCTAGAATTTATTTATCCAACATTGAGAGTAAAGTGCATCTTGACAAATTCATGAGGTTTGATATTTCATAAATGCTGAAATAAAGCTTTTGCATGTTGTTTGTGAAGACACACAATTTATATGTGTAGCAAGATGATGATACAGAACTCTTGCTTTGTACTGGTTGCAGTCTGAAATGTACCTTTCTGATTATAATGATCTTTCCTGAATTTAAGCTGGCTTTGCCTCAGCACAAGTTAAAAAACCCATGTGTTACAAGATCTAAAACTTTTATGTAACCAGAAGAGGCAAATTCTCAGCACACATTCAGCAGTCAGGTCCAGTAATCCTGTCCAGCAGTATCATACATACAAGGGATGGTTTGCTGTTGGTTCAGCTGGGTATGGCAGTTTTAATTACATTTCACAGAAACCACCCAGAGTCCAATTCTTCATTTTGATGATTATAAAATGTAGGCTGAGCAAAATTTGCAATTTATTCTCAACTCAGAACTTCATGAATTATGAAATAATTCTGTAACATTTTTTATCACTTCTGTGCATCTCCATCACTCTAGAGTTTTTTCTGATATTGAGGAACTGAAGTTATTTTAAAAATTGTATATATTATATAGCTATATTAAGTATTATGTAATATAGATATATTAAGTACTGAGGTTACTGTATTATGACAGCAGCTCTGCATCTTCTCAGTATCTCTTGTAACTTTATTCTAGGTCTATCAGCAGTGAATAGGAAAAGCTGTCCTATGGCTGTAAGCTTAGATTTATAGCCAAAAGAGGAATTGATTACAAGCCTCTGACACCTTTGTCAGATGTGCTACAATGAAAATTCTTTTAAGGACAGTGATTAGCAGGAACACCCAAGATTTGCTGCTCAGATAATTTTTTCAGTTTGAAATCATGAGTTAAAAGGTTTCTCCCTCTCAACACCAAAGGATGAAATATATATAGAGTCAATGTCCCTTTTCTGGCTGCCCCTATTTACAACTTGTGAGGCAGAAACAGAGACTTGACAATTTTCAAGTGCAAGGGGGAATTGATGTGGGGAGAGAGGTGAGTTGTCCTACTTAAACAGTATTAGACTTGAACTATATAAGATATAAATATCTCACCTTCCTCCAAATCCCACAGTAGAACTAAAAAGCAAATTCATTCAAATTGTTCAGCATGTTAGAATAATCAATTCTCTGAGACATCAGAAGTAGAGGACTTTTTTTTATTGAGTAATTTTAGTGTGACTATATATATATATATATATAGTAAACACACACACACACATCAGTAAAGGTTCCTTGTTGCCTTTGCCTTTGGATTTTAGGTGCCACAGGAACATTATGGAAACTCAGTAAAAAATCATGCTGACTCATTTCCTGAAGGAATGAAGTCCTTAAATCTCCTCGTCTTTGACTGTGATGTTGGTCCTTTTTATTAATTTTTGACCTAAGATTTGAAGTGTGGCTTGCTCATCTGACATCATAATGATATGAAACAAGTGTAAAAATTTGAGGAGTATGTGCATTTCATAAAAATTATTGGTTCTTTAAAAGAAGGAAAATAATAAGCCCTTCTGTCTTGATACATGGTGGAATGAGTACAGGGAGAGAGATTAAGGCTGGAAAGGCAAGAGAAGGATCTGAATGCTCTCTGAAATGGTTTCAAGCTTGTACATATCAAAATCAATGTATAGCAGACTCATATTGGACATTATAACCAAGTGCTTTGGGATTATATTTCCATAAATCCTATAGGAGATTTTTCTTGATTTAGAAATCCATACCAAGCTTGAGAATAAATGCCTACTCTATCTTATCTGCACGAATGTATTTTAGAGCTTAGTCGCCAAGCCACTCCATGATATTTGAGATGTCATGGCAGTCGAGTGAAGTCCTAGGAGTCCAGAAAAAGGGAAAATTTGTACCCATCTTCCAAAAGGGTAGAATGGAGGACCCTAGGAACTACTGACCTGTCAGCCTCACCTCTGTGCCTGGGAAGATCATGGAAGAGATCCCCTTAGAATCTGCCGGGGCACATGGAGGACAGGGAGGTGATCTGAGACAGCCAGCATGTCTTTCTCTAACTTACACTGCCAGGAAAGGCAAATGGCTTTTTATATTCAGAACCCAGTGACAAGCTTTTTCCTTTGAACACAGAACTACAGAGCTGAAACAAACTTCTGTACTGTAAACTGACTTCCACACAAAGGAAGGTGACTGATTCATTCTTAGCAGAGCTTTCCACTGATCTTTCTGAGATTATGATCTGTCATCTATATTCAAGCTTAATTTGATTTTTTGTTCAGTATACAATCTTCTAATGGAAGACTCCATGATACACAATTGTGTGGGAATAATTTTTCCTTTGCATGACTGCAGATATAGGCTGAGCTTTGCCTTTATGTTATTTACTTGCCATTTTCCTATTAAAATATGCTGTTTTCTGCTGCTTCAACTGTTACCAAAAATACGCATTTGGATTAAGTTTTCCCATATGTGGCATTTGCTACATGAAGAATTTACCTTGAAATGCTTCATTTTATATGGTTCTTCTTTAACACGAAGAAGAGCAAAGGGGATGAGGGAGTGCATTTGGGTTCTCCCTATTAAAAATAAGAAAAAAGCACAAAGTCTGGTAATGACTTAATATCTTACTCAAGGTTTCCAGAGTCAGGAGCTTTAGTTTTTGCTGTCCATGTCCTGAAAGCTGAAGGATGGTCAGTAACAATTGATTTGCAGCCATATCCTGTCCTCTGAATCTTAAGGCTACATCCAGTGTGCAGATCCGAGTATATATATATATATATATATATATAATAACACATGTAGGTGAAACTGAGCGAAAATTTCCATTCAAATAGTATTTCTGATAGTTATTAATAGTCTGTTGCAAGGTAACACATCAAACATCTTTTGCCTAGATGTTTGTGCTAGCCATTTCCCACCCCATATCCAGGCACTGAGGAGAAAACTTCAATTAACCCCAATCCTACTGTTCTTTCTTTCCAAGGGCTTGAACATTCTTAAAGAAGTTTTCTTTTTCTGGGTGCTGCTGTGAATTGCACGTTATTCACTCTAAAGCCACTGCCAATTTATAAGATGCCCTGAAGGTAAGGTAACTCCTGAGCAACTGTAGGAATCATGATATGTTTGATTGTAACTGTAAGAAAATTTACTACAATTTTTTAAAGTTGTAAGCTGACTACATAAAAATGTACAAAATTACATGCATAAAATCACAGCATATGTGCACACACCAACACAGAGATACACTGTCAGCTGAAAAATGTTTTGATGCACTGAGGAAATATAAAAAAAATACTGACAAAGAGAAAATCAAATCTAGGTAACTCAGCCATGAACATCATTGAAATATTTTTCCTGTATGTTTGGTAAGAAAGCACCAATAATTTTTAAAGGGCCATTAACTTTAAATTTCTTTCCCTTTCAGTCAAGGATTTTATCCCTTTTATTTTTCATTATTATTATTTAAAACTGGCAATGTTTCTGGACAAAAATATAGATGTAAAAACAATTGCAAATATAATTTCCTTGAGGAAGTTAATATAAACCACTACTAGGGTCATTAATTTTGAGTGAAATTTTACATATATGAAGAGTGCCAAAGATAAGTTAATTCTTTGTTTTAGCTATTAAAAGATAATATATCTTAATATAAACCCCAGAGAAGATGTGCACGGATGCAAAACGTTTTGTTTTGCGTTACCTAGGCTTGAAACTGTGATGGACAAAGTCAAGCTTTGATCTGACAGTGTTACTGTGGAGCTGCTTCTGAGCTAATAAAGTAAAAAAAAAAGAAAGAAAGCAAAAAGAAGGCAGTATATGTTAGTTTATGTTTGGTGGTAGGTTAATGTAGTTCTATGCAGGGAGCTGAGATATGACAGAATGAGCACTTGTGTCCTGAACTGATCCATGGTGACGTGGGATTCCACCATTATTTCTGCTATGAGGTTTTTAGTGTTGCAAGTCACCATGTTTACTATACATAATATGTAAAACTATATGCTATACGTTATAGTTTCAGCCACTTCTTAAATGTTAGATAATTCTGGCTAGAAAGAATGAATGAGTGGTATTTGCAGCAGGTGGAGGGGAAGAGAATCCATGCTGTTTAACTTTAGGCATCTAATTGTTTGTGTGAGAGAGGAATTTAAAATATGTGGGTTGCATAGTATAGGTATTCCCCATAAGATTTTTTCTCTGTTCTTTGAGCCCATGTGAATCTTTTGTGCAGTGATTAGTGTTGGATTCTTCATAGCACTTTCAGGTCATTTGCAACAAGCTCAGGTTTTGTCAGAATTTCTCAGCCCTATCTATATCTATCAAATACAAAATTTGATGCTTTGGAAGTGGGTTTCAGGAAACAAGTAGACACAATATTAATGTGTTCTCAACAAATTTTGTTGCTTTCCCTTTGAGTCCAGGGAATGAGATTATCTTGTTCATTCACACAGAGTAGTGCAGTAATACATAAACATCATTTGGGAGCTCTACAGCTGCCATTCAATATGTAAGAGGCTATCATAATATATCCCTGGATTTACTGCAAATAATAGATACAGAACAGAACACTCTTAAATACCATCTGAAAGATTATCTCTTCCTTGTATTTTTTTTTTTTAATTTGGGTGTTTGTTTTTTCATTCATTTTATTTACAATTTACAACAGATTGTAAATTTGATGCAGTGGTAGCAATTTTTGTGATTGTTTTATTGAACTTGGTCGATTTCCTATAGTCATGTGTTTGGATTTCAAATAATATTTAGCCTACACTTACATTCTGACATGCTATTTTGAGTAGTACATTGGGTCTACAATTCATTTATTCGCCTCATAAGGAAACAAATTCACAGTGTAATCAGACTTTGAAAGCTTATTCCAATTGTACCTCAGTACCTTGAACTAATCATATTCTAAATGCTGCTTTTGGAACTGTATTGTGTATGTCATTGTGATATAGTTTTGATATGACTTTTCTTTTTTTCTAACACATCGGTGTTATTTCTGTGGTGCATTAGTTACCACCAAACCAGAGGTATGTAAAAGCTTACTGAGGAATAGTATTTTATTGGTATGTTTCTATTTGATATATAAGTGTCCAGAGGTCCACTGACAAAATTTCTTGGAAACTTAAACAGAAAAAGCCTAAAATCTCACTAATAATTTGTACATCCAGAAAAGACTCCTTAAACTCTTTGCTTATACTCAACTAGTGCTTTTACATATTTTTTCCTTTTTTAAAAATTTTTTGTAAATTATCTCTGTTTTTTTAAGTCAGAGAGATGGAAATTAATTTCAAAAAATAGAGGTAAAAATATCTGACCTTTTTATTTAGTCAACAGAAGGCAATAAGCATCACAGGATAAAATTTTTATCGTAATGTCTAAGACAGGATAGATGAAAAAATAGGTCTAGGCAACATTGTTTTTACTTGGACTGGAAAATAAATTTTTCACTGAGTTTATTGTAGTTCTGATTATTTTCTTAAAATTTCTATAAATATTAGTTGAAATGTGTTTCAGGACAAAAACTTTAAATCTATTTATCTAGAAACCATTTAGTTAACAATTCAATTAATCCAAGAAGATTTCATAAACCTTTTTGGTTGTCCTCTGACTTCAGATTTTATTTGGATAAGCAATTTGTCCTCCACTGATGTGCTCCTGCTGGTTCTGTGAAATTCAGTTCAGAAAGTGAAGGCCAGTGCAGAATAGTTATAAATATCATTACACTGGGATGCCATATGTTGTCATATGACATTGAGCTGCTGTGCATCTGTAAAATTGTTACAATTCTTATCCCTTCAAACCTGACCTGAATCTGTTCTGGGCAGTGTGTAACAATATTAAAGTCTAAAATCTGGCATATTTTTTAGAAACCACAGCCAAATATGCTGCCATTCCACTTCTGTCCAAGCCAAGAACTACAGCCAGATTTTCACATCTCATTCAACATTTGCCTTTAGTAGCATGATTCCTGTTACTGGAAATAGCTACACTATGTACTTCAGCAGACTGTGATAGTTCTATCTTGTGTTGTGTGAGGAAAATTATTGGACACACTTATAAACATTAGCTATGGTTGACAAAAACTTCATGATTTTGTAGTATCAGTGGGCTTCATCTTTTATTGGCATAAATTATCACTTTGTTGACCTTCTATCCTATCATTAGCTTCTATAAGGTCATATATCATTTCATATTGAATATTTTTCTAGTCTGCCTTTTCCTCTTCGTTTGCTATTTTCTGCACTGAATAAGTAGACCACTGTATAAATAGCACTACTGATTAGATAGCATTCCAGAAACAGTTTTTTGTCCTAGATTAAATCCCAACTGTTCAGAGCAGTAGTATAAATTTCTATTTGTAGAAAACAGATGAGAACCTGTAAGAGTGAAAAATAAACCATCTTACTCTGTAAAATAAATGCAAAGTTGTACTTGATATGCTAAGTCCTTACTTTTCATGGCATGTGAGGAATGTCCTCATGATTTGTCAAATATGCATGGGGTGATTTGGAAAAAGGCCATCTGCCCTGTGGTATAATACAAATAGAGAGGGCTGTTGCATTCAACAATACACAAGACTAAAAGAATTTGATCCCACCTGAGATTTACTTGGAAATATGATTGTAAGAAAATTGAATTGCTTTGCTGATATTCATCATTGAAGAGAAAATGTGGTGAAAGGATGATCAAAAGGGAGACCAAGAAAGATAACTATGAAATGGAAAAATGGAAAATAAAGAAAATGTTTTTGTTTAGTTAGATTCCTTTTCTTTGTGTTGCATCTTGTAAAAATGTTTCCTATACTTGTTTATGGAGTGGTTCAGACCCACTGTGTGTAACCATGGCCTGAGGGTATAGGGAGGCCATACACTGAGAGGGTGCCACTGGCTCTCCCACTGCCATTCTGGTACACTCAATTATTTCTTGAAGCCTGTGGTACAATACCTACTTTCTTCTGTAACTCCTGGGATGTGCTGTTTCTCTCACTTCCTTTCTTTCTGTCTTTCTGTGAAGGGCTGTGGCCATATTCTCCCTCCCAAGTGTGCAGAACTGTAACTTTGCTTGCATATGAAGACACTGACTACTCTAAAAAGGGCTAAAAGCACTAAAGAGATCTGTCAGTTGTGTGTATTGGGATGGTGTCTGAAGTCCATTGTTCTTCCTATACTGCCCCATCTCCTCAGAAATCAGTTGAGAGGCAGCTCATATAAAAAAGTTAAAATTTCCCTTTCTCTTAGGGTTTCTTCTGCAGAGGACGGAAAGGCACTTGGACCCTTTGTCTATATATCATGCTCAGAGTAAAGCAGCTTTAACTTTTTTATTTACCCCTGTGTATGGTACTGGCTGTGTGATAGCCACAAGCTCAATATAGGTAGTGGGGATGATTCAGTCAGGGTCAGATCCTTCCCTCATCTTATCCCATACCTTTTTCCTGGGTGAGTCATGTTGGTCCTTCCTGTCTGAGTGAAGTCATCTTTGTCACAAATGAATGGTTAGGCTGCTTGAAGGGTTGTCATCAGTATTGGCCAAAAGCAGGTTTTAATATGAATTTGTGAAAGTGCAACTTTAACAGAGTTTGATGGCTAGGTTCATTCTACGTATTTATTACATAGATGAAGCATGTATAGGAAAATCAGAATCAGTTTAGAATAGTTGCAGAGATCTGGGATGCAAAAAAGTAAAGATAAAAAGGATACAGATATGAAAGATAGGGGTTCAAAAGGGTTTAGCAGAACTTAATAATTGACTATTATTCATATAATGATTAAATAGTATGTACTACAATTATGATACTGACTTAATCACAATTTTATAATAACATTTATATCATAATTCGCATACATACACCCATGAAAAAGAGATGTATTTATCTCTGTCTATACCCATGCACATCAAAATTTCTCTCAGGTTAATGGAAATGCATCAAATCTCTTAGCTATTCTCAACAGGTGTGGGTTACACCTTGAAGACTGTGTGTATAGGGGCTTACCAACCTCGGCTCCATCATCAGCCACAGTCTGTTGAGTATGGAAAACTTGACTGTTCATGAGTTCCAAGAGGCTTCCTACTTAGAGAGAGGTGTTTGTGCAGCCTACTGTGGTCCAGGTGAACTCCAAGGGGCCTACCTTAGGATCACCCTTTAGAAGGTTTCAAGATGTTTGGCTTTAAATATCTGCAAAATTTTCATCCTGGAAATATCCCATCTTGTTATCTCCTGGAGTTTCCAAAATGTTTGGCAATCATTTCAAAATCTGCAGCAATAATGGTACTGTTCCACTTGGGCTACGATGCAGTTGGGAATGTTCCAAGGCTGTTGTGGGGGACTGATTATGATTATCCTTTCTCCACCTTGGCCAGGAGGCTGATGTTCCTGTTACAGGCATTGTTCTCACTGAATCGTGCAAGAGTGCCTGATACGGTCAGGGATGCTTCAGCACCCACCTGGTAAAGGGAACTTCAGCACCCTTCAACACTTATCTGGCTTACTCAAAGCTTGTCAGGATTTCCTGAGCTCCTAGAGAAGACCCAAGAAGGAGGATGCAAAAACACATTATTGAAAAAAGAGAGATCACAGAAGACATTTTTAAATATCCCAATGCCATGCCTTCTGCACTGGTGGGAATCTGGCATGAGAGTGTGCAGATGTGGTGGCATATTACTCAGGGACTATGCCAGAGAACCTTGTCTTAGAAACACCATCTAGGTATTGTTTGGAAAAGTGTGGTTGAAAACCATAAATATGGCAGAGGCTGTTCCAAAAATTTAATCAAATGAGCAGTGACCTATTAGCATCTTGAGCACATGCCCAGGTTGTGTTCAATTTACTAGCACACATCTAGCTTCTGCTTGACAAATGCTAGTCTTACTATTTTTTCTGAGGTCAGATTTCTGTAATGTTAGTCAAGGTTTACCTGGGAGAACACTGCTACTCTTTTCCTGATTTCTTGATATAATCCTTTTAAAAATAGCATAGGAAAATTCTACAAGAAGTAACTGGACTCCTCTAGGGCTCAGTCGTAGCAAGTTACACTGGATTATTTACTGGTGTCCTTAACATACAGGACAGCAATGGGATGGACAGGTACAGAATCATTCCTTTTTTAGTATTTCAGATGCTAAGAAAAAACAATTGATGAGAATTTGATGGGATCAAAATCCATTGATGAGAATAGAAGACTGGAAAAACACTGGTGTCCATTATCTGCCCTGCAATTTTCTTAAGGTTAAATAGATACTGTATGTCAACAGAACTCTTAGACAGTCAGGGTATAGCAGCAAGACTTCTACTTAAGAAAGATGAAACGAAGATTCTTTTGTTGCAGATAGATTCAAATTCATGCAGTCTGTCAGACTGAGAACAAGATAAATGCCAAGAATCTTTCCTATTTAATGATGGTTTTCTGTTTTATTTTGCTTTTAAACAGAAAATTATGATGTGATTTCAGCCTCCTCCATTGTTCTTTTTGATTGTCTGGATTGATACCATCTTATTTCCTCATGAAGCTTGCAGAAATAAATAATCATGAACTCCTTTACTCCATTCCCAATGTCTTTCTGTTGGTCAGCTTCAAGTCTTCAATGGCTGTATATATTTTGCATGTCCATCTCTTAGATCTTAGGGAAAATCAGTTAAAGCAATTCCAAAACATTTTACATTTTAATTTTAGAAATTGAGTTCATGCTCCTTCAAGATTTGGAGGAGTAAGAGAGGAATGAAAACATACCAAAAGGGAGACCAAAGCATACCAAAACGTAAGTGGAGTACCTAGAAAGCATTGTTGCAGAAAAAAGGTACTTTGCTGTGACCACAAACAACTGAATCATCTAAAAGTATGCTAAGCTCTGTGAACTATTTAGTTTCCTATTAAGTGAATTTATCACAGGTCAAAATATGACAAATTGCTTCTGATTGATGCCCAGTCATAGCACTGTAGCTATCCTTGTGATAGTGTTGGTGTGCCTACAATCACATCTAAGTAGTGCAGATAATGTTTCAATAAATTATATTTTAGAAATTATAAGCTATATTCATTCTGATCAGCTTCTGGCTTTAAGAGATTCTGGTTTCACTCATTGGCTGGATATTGGGGAGGTCATTAAAAAATGTGGGCTATGAGGATGTAGCAGTGAATTTTTAATATAACCTTGTTAATATCAAACCTGAGAGAGAATAGTATTATCAAGTCCAAAATGCTTCCAGGCACAAAATGTGGAAGGGAGATGCAGGCTTTGGGAATATGTAGCTACCACCTGCCTCTATAAACAGGCTGCAGGCAAGGTCACCTTGGTCAGGAAATGGACTGTTCAGACACCCTGGTGAAAGAGTCAGGTAATATTGTTATGTATTAAGAGGTTACACTTTTAGCAAGTAGAGAGTTATTCAGAATTTGCAATGGGTCTGAATTTTGGCTATAAAATTAATCAGACCAATTGATAATTGGTCTATTTTGTAGTTAACATATGTGTCAAATTTATGGAAAAGTTGTTATTAGATGATTACTTTTTTTTTTTTTAATATGGTGTACTTAAATTTGACAGTCTGTTTCTCTGAAGGGGCTAGTTTTATTTTGGTTTGGCTTTGGGCTATCAGAAATTTGATACTGTGTCGTATTGAATTCAAAATATTCAATAGTTTATCAGTGGCTTGGTTGAGTCTATAAATAATTATGATAGAAGATGGCTAGCAGATTTTAGTCCTTTATCTATTTGATTATTTGAATGTCTTTCTAGAATATGCCAGATGAATTCACAGAACTACAGAATCACTAGTTTGGAAGAGACCTTTAAGATCATCGAGTCCAACCCATGCGCCAACACCTCAACTAAACCAAGGCACAGAGTGCCACATCCAGTCTTTTTAAACACATCCAGGGATGGTGACTCCACCACCTCCCCGGGCAGGCTATTCCAGTCCTTTATTACTCTTTTTGTAAAAATCTAGCATGTTACTGGCTTGATACAAAACTTACATTAAGTTCTCTTGCAGTATTTGGTTCAGAGGCTGTGAACTCAGGGCCTGAGCCATCAGCAGGAGGATAAAGGTCTTCAGTGAAGCCTGCTGAAAGCAACAAGCTCAGCCTCGGGCTCCAGAAAGGAGAAACAGATGCGTGGATGACAGTGCTGCCACTCCACAAATGTGTGTGAGCTCTCAAATATTCTTGGTCTGTGCTGTGTTTAGCATTAGATTTGTCCTACAGGACAAATTTGAGGTAGTGACTGTAAGTTGCTAGGATTTGTCCTACTGAGGGAAATGTCTTGTGACGTTACTTATGGAAAAATACAGTTGATACAAACTGGAGTCACAGAGAGAACACCATTATGGGGGAATGTAAAATACAATGCTCTCTCCTAGTGTATGGAAAGCTGAGGTTTAAGTTTGTCATCTCTATCCTCTATGAGTGATCTGGAAATTATATTGATATTTTACAGTCATGGTCTCACTTCTTCTCTGGCTTTACCCAGGATTTTCTCCTTAACCAAAATGACATGAGCAGTCTTGTGAAAACCCACAGGATTTCCAAAACACTCTCACAAAGAGGATGTTCTGTCAGCTTGCACACACAGCTGGTGCCCTCATTCATTCATTATGTACCTTTTATTGTTAAAACCAGTAATAAGGTATCAAATTAGTGTCAAGTATCATACCATCAGAGACTTTTGTCTAGTAGTAGGGTTGATGAACTATAATCCTGTAAATTACAATACCTGGTATCAGGCATTTTCACCACTGCTGACTACAGCTTTACAAGGATGGTGCTGTGATGTGCTGTCACTGCTGTCATGCTGCTGACTGAAACCCATATGGCATGATATACTCAGGTTCTAGGATGCTTATGGATTTAAGCCCTATACTTCACATTTACCCTGTTTTACTCAACCCTATGAGAGGCCCTGATCTGTTGCATGCCACAGTTCATATTCTGAAGCAAAAGTTTGCTGAATGTTTGAAGTTCCTTAGCATAAACAGCATACAGCTGTGCACAGTCCTACAGCTGTTCCATCCCATCAAAGCAAAGGCATTCCTGTGTAACATACTCTCTGTCATATTTCATGACAAAATTATTTCAAAAATATTTAGGGATCATTTTCTTTTTCTGCTAGTGATATATATAAACCAGAAAAAGATCAGAGAGAGGATGGAGAACTACTCCTTATATAGTGGTAAAAGATTTTTCAATAATTTTTTTTTTTTTTTTTTTTTTTTTTTTTTTTCAAAAGCCCTTAGTAATTTTCTTATTCTGACCCTGTGAGTGACCTCTCAAAAGGCTGTAAAAGATGGTCTGGCTGACCTATACCTATTACACTGTTGTACTTATAAATGGTATCACATAAGAGAGCAAATAATTACTGAACATTGGCATCTGGCACCATGTCTGTGCTTCTAATAAAGCATTCCCTGCACAGTGGTGTGCCCATTTGTGTGGAGGGGTCATTCCAGCGTGTCATAGCATGAAACAATGTGCAGACTCTGGAACTCAGAGTATGTGCTGCATGCTGTGGGATGTGGCATGCAGGCTTATGGGGATGTTTGAGGTATTAAACCCTGCTGGAGTACTGCTGGAGGATTACTGAGAGAGAAAGAGCTCACACTTGGTCTTTCCTCTTCTGTACTGACTACTGGGAGCTGTCTTTAGCATATGCAGGCTTAGCTGTGCCTGGGCTTTGTCCAGGGAGAAAGCTTGTTGAGACAGGCCAATGCAATGCAGGAAAGTAGGCTGCTAAGAGAATTCTTGATGTGAGAGGGCCTTGATGATCCACCTTGCTCCCTAACCTTTTGTTTTATGTAGTGTCTTGGATGTATTATGAGAAACCAGTTTTCTTCTATAGGGAAAATACAATGATATGCCTACATAAAGCCTCAAATTTTAGCTGCATACATGATATTATATCTGCTCAGCTGGCATGATCCAGCATCATAGCATGCCATGCAGAAGTGTTTGAGGTAACCCATTCTCTGTGTGTCACAGAACTAAGTGGAGTGATGTGCTGAATGTGTTGCTTATTTGGGTATCTTTGACCAGCACTGCACTAGGCCACAAAGCACTTCCAAGTGCCCAAGGAGAAGGAAAATGTGTTTTTTCCCCACAAAAGCAGTTTTGTGCTTTCCTCACATAAGCTGCAAGTGTTTCTTTGCAAGGTCTGGTTTCTTCCCCTGTGGATCCCTCCTCAGATGCTGTGGCCATGCCATCCTGCCAGGGGCAGTTTATACTTAGCAAAGAGACTGCAAGTCCCACACTGTCTCTGACTGATGGATTGAACACTGACCTTTTGATGTGTGACTAGTCCAGAGAGTCTTAACTGCAAAAAGTGCATTGTGACATTTTAAAAAGTAAATGTCAAACATGGAACTAATGGAACATAAACAGTGCAGAAGACAGAAGATTTAAGACTTATATTAATTTATCAAGAATAGGGAATAAGTGGCACTTCAGTGGTACCTATGAAGTACCTAGGTTATTTGAAGTCCTACCAAGTAGAAGAACTGGAAAATTAATGTAGCACTAGCAGACTAGTAATCAATCTAGTATTATCCAATAATACTATAGCCTTTATATTAGAAGACAAGTTTAAGATTCTTGTTCTGGGTACTTGTCACAGAAAATTTTGCATGTACAAAGGGTCTAAATATTTTCCAGTTGTATTAAAACACAATGATTTAGGAGAACAAGGATACGGCAATGCTCCATTGTGCTATAGTTTACAAATACCATTTTATAATTTAAGCCAGGACACTGTGTTTATCCCTTAAGGAACATATGGTGTATTAAGCAAAACCAATAAAAAAATTCCCAGCTAGATTTACAGATTCTCTTTCTTTGCTCTTGTCATATAGTTGTTAGTATTTCTTCTTTCTGGGCATCATTTTAAGGGATATATATTCTTGAAATAAAATTCAGCAGTGTGCTGATATTTGTGCAATAATTTGAGAGGCAAACACTTTGCCACAATACCTTCATATTTATGCAATAGATGGTGAAAAGTTAGCAATTAAATTAGCTATCAGTGGCATAAAGAAGCATTATGTGTGGAGTTCTCTGGGTTTAGTTGGTTTTTTTTTCTGTTAAAGAGCATAATCTTTTGTACTTTTCAAATCAGCATGCAAATACTCCTGTTCAAACCCACAGCATTCTTCTTTTTCTGTCTACTGAGTTGTACCACTCAGCCAGCTGGACTCAGCAGTTTAGGATACTTTGGTTTCTCAACCCCTTTACATATTTTGATAATTTGAAGCTTTCTACAGTGTCCATTTATTCAGCTAAGTGAAATGTTGTGGTGTCTCACCATTCTGAATTATAATATTTAATATCAAGATCCTCCTTTTGTTTTCTACAAGTTTTTAGTCCAAATCATACCACTAGTTATGAAACATTATTTCTTTGAGGCTTATGCAAATACAGGAACATTTCCTAAATATTTTTGTATTTACTCACAAGTTTGGTTGATGGCTTTCTATCAAGCCTCACAATTTTACTGCAGTTTAAAAATCAAAACTGCTTTTAACCAAGTATTTAAAAAGCATATTATTTTAAGAAGGAAAATCAACCATATGTACTAGGTTGTTACTGACTTAATTTTTGTGGGAAAAACTAAAAAAATCAGCATGGAAGTGATCTTACTCTTTATCCATTCTAAAATTCCATTTAAGATACTTTCTTAAAGGTGTTTTCACAAGTAAGTCTAGGTAGAACACTGAAAAATTTTATTGCATTAATTTTCTTTTAATAAGACTCTCTGTTATGGTGCTTTGCCAATTAACATATTAAATCTAAAGGAAATCAGGTTCCTTGGGCAGTATTAGAAGTTAGAGGCTTGTGTCTCTGGGCTTACAGTTAAAAACCCTTTCAGAGTTCAGTAGCATTAAGGAAAAATGGCTATCAGGCTACTACACACATAAAACACAGAAATATTGATTTCTCAGGCTTTAATTTTAGGTGGGCCAGCAAAGCAATTTATTTTTATGTGGTTTTTTTTCAGAAGAAAATATTTTATCAACGGAGTTTTGCTAAGATTGTAAGAATAAATCTTTCTTATGAGGAAACTAAAGTAATAGGATTAGAATTTGGGCCACATAATCCTATATGGCTTTTTCTTTAAAAGCCTGTTTGTGTTAACTAGCTCTAATTGAATGACTTTAGGGTGCTCAAAAGCCTCCATGAGGCCAATGTGTTAAGTGGGATGCATTTCCTGAGTAACAAATTTAATGATCTGCTTTGAAAGAGAGGCTAAGAGATAATCAATAGCTCCCTAAGGATGTGTTCAAGCTTAATGGATTTGACCAAGCAGATTATCCTAGTATTTATAGTTGCTCTTCACCAGATGGTAAAAAAAGTATATTTTTTAATGGAAGAAAACAAAGAATTCACATAATCTTATTTATGAAGTTACTCATGATAGCAGTTTTAGTCCTCTCAAATGAATGTATCTTTTAACATTTTTATTATAAATTTCATCATGTGGTTTTAAATAATTGAGAGAGTAACTTAATCTTATTGGGAATGGAAGGGTATGCCCTGACAAGTGACGAGGTTTGTGTCATCAGAAAAAAAGTCTTGTCAGTTGTTTCTCTTGATAATTGTGGTAGATAGTGCGTAAGGATTCCATGTATTTTTTTTCACTATGCACTCTCTAAAAAATCAAAGGAGATTTTGTAAGGGGGTTCATTACTTTTTTCTTTGAAAGTCACTTTGCTGACAGACATTGAACTCTGAGGAGTGTCGGGCACCTTTGCTTCTACAAAAGCCCTCAGACACACACAGCAGTTCTAATATTATATCCATCACTGGTTTATTTTCTTTCCAAATATTTTTTTTTTGTCTTGACTATGGTCCATCCACCGAAGTAAATATCTTAGAATATGCTGTCTGAAAATTGGTTTCTATGTACATACCAGTAAGAAGACACCAAGAATACTATTTATTTGGTATGACACCTATTATTGCTGAAAATTAAGTACAGAATATTTAGTAATATTCTAGACAGAGGACAAGAAAGCATCAGAATTTAGAAAAGTCATTTTTCAGTGATTGCACTGCAACTCTACTCTGTGAAAATCCACAGGTAAAATACCTGTCAAGATATTACTACAAAGGCATCTTCCAAGCCCCACAACCCTCATATCATGCCACATTGTCTTCAGGAACAATGTGCTTTTGCTATAACAAGCTCAGTTCGAATTAATTTTTATTCACTGGGTTGCCCCATCAATGTCAGAATGCCAGATGGGATGCTGGCTTGTGAGCCACAGAGAAATCCTGTAGGATGGTTTCACCAGGACTGAGAAAATGTCAGCAGACATGACTGGACTTACTATTTTCTTGTCATGTATTTTCCCCATACTCTCTGCTCTCTATATAGTTTTGGGCCTGAGAACCAACATTTCTGCATCTAATGCTGGAAAAGAAAAAGAGAAAAAACCTAATTCATGTTAGGTTCATACTAAAAAAGGTATTTACCATGGTCTCACTAGTCGATAGGACGGGTTTCATTTTCTAGTAAATATTTTCAATTTTGTCGTGTTAGAATAAAAGTGCAGAAAGTGTAAGAGAAGGAAATCTGTGATGGTTGTAAACAGTTGTAAACATCTGCTCTACTTCAACAATTTGGCCAAAGCACCCTTCATGAATGCTTTGTATTGATCCAAATAAGAGTTTTAAGGTTTGCTAGGAATTACACAGGTGAGGTTTGGTACCATATGGCTTACCTTCTGTGTCAGTGACAAGGGCAAAGATTTATTTTACTGCTGGATGCTATCATCCTTTCTTTCCCTTAAAATGTGTAAAAGTCAAGACACACACTGACATGATGTCATGACCCGCCACTAAGGTGGTGTAACTGAGGTTTCTGTCAATAGATCCCTTGGGACAGATTAGAGTAAAATGCCACTGAATGGCCAGTATATATGCATATAGACACTGAAATCAGTCTATCCAAGACTTAAGTTTCAGGGCTGGGCTCTAGGTTGTTGTGATTTTCTCCTTCATTTTGGAGTTTAGACACACTGGAGACGAAGTGAACCCAAAACTTGGGAAATGTGATTTTAAAATTGCAACATGATCAGATAGATTTTAGGCTACTTATAATGTTTGCAAGTCCTGTTACATTTAACAAATATGAGCCATTTTTTTTCTAAATATCTTGTATTTATTTTAATAAACAGATATTAATAAGTGCATCTTGTTAAAAATGTTCTCTCAAATTATCTTGCAAATGTCATTCTGAATATATTTTTTTGATGGAGATCATAATCTATATTTCTTACCCACAGAATTACAGTGTATCTTTTGAAGTGCTCTCCTTATTTTATATTCTAGGAATTTTTCATACAGTTTGCTGTAGATAAGAGTCATTATAGAAAGATCTATGTGAGTGTAACTCCCTCAAAAATTAGATAAGCTCCATACCATCTCTTTTACTTGACAAACTCTGGATGCCTGGTTTTCAGCAAGACAAAGAAGCCACCATTTTTTCCTGTCCGATTTCTGAGGTACAGTGCTGATGAAGTCCCAGAATCCTGAAGCTGCAAATGACACAGTAAATCAAGTATTCAGGTAATATTAAAATCTCTGCATGACAGTATCTCATTCATAGTGTTACCTTTTCAGACTTGTTTTTTGAGCAGGGAACACATATTGCCAACTACATGTGCTATCTAATGGGTGTTTTAAAGTGTAGAGATCCTGGTTCTGCAATGATTTCTATACAGGTAGATGACCACACAGAGTGCCAGTGACATATCTAAGGCCATCTCTGCAGGGAATCCATCTGTGTGGGCTTGTTGCAGGAATGTGGCCCCATGATGATGTAAAACCATTCATAGCATTCCCATTGATGTTCATGTCAGATTTAGGGCAATGACCCATATGGTCCTCAAATACAAAACTTCGAAGTTAAGTCAAAATAGTTGCAGTTTATTCCTTGCCTCTGAATTTTACATTTCCTTCATCAAAAAAGAACTTAAAATGCCATCTTACCATGGTACTTGCAACCAGTACTATAAAAAATGGTTTTTATTCTGCTGCTACTACTTTTCCATATAAGTTCTAAATTTTGATTTCTGTTCTCTGTCAAGAGCTTTATCCCTTGGGAAATACTAGTCACATGTAAATGATCTACCAGAGTTATCATCTTTCTTAACAGAAGTGCAGTGTGTACTTATGAATAGTGTATCAGAGAGCTGGGACAATGCCTTTATTTAATTATTACAGTGATTAAAATCTGACTGACATTTCTGATTGATTTTCTACTCCTCTGCACATATAAAAGCAGAGTGAAAAATAAGGCCTTGATATTAATCAGTATCTATGATATTCAGCATTAATACTTGCAAGAGTTACTTTGATATCAGGTTAATATGCTTTCCAGACACACATATATACCATCATATATTTTACCAAAAAGCAATTGTCAGCATAATGGTAAATGTTTCTTCTTCATTGTCAAAAGCTTTGGAGATAGTGTATCACCTTTACCAACATGCCAGCAATTTTAGAAAAGCCAGATAACTGATTCCATTTATTTGTTCTCATTCCACAAAGCTTCTGAGCATCCACTGTGAATATATGCAATCTAAAGAGCTGATTATAGCATATGGATATTTTATGGAAAACAATCTCTTATTGAATGCCACAGTTTTGCATCATGATGTCAGAGTCTCTTACCTAAAAATTTTACTATTTATTGCTGCTCAATTCAGGCATTTGCTCCTCTTTGTTACTGTCCAGTGACATAAAAATTTTTCCAAAATATCAGTATTGACACACCTGAGGGACTGGATGCCCTTCAGAGGGACTTGAACAAGCTTGAGAAAGGGACCCATGGAAACCTCATGAGTTTCAACAACTCCCAGTGTCAGTACAGGCTGGAGAATGAAGGGATTGAGAGCAGCCCTTCTGAGAAGGACCTGGGGGTCCTGGTGATCAGAGCCAGGACATGAACCAGCCATGTGCACTCATGGCCCCAAGGGCCAAATATATCCAGGGCCGTATCCAGAGCAGTGTGGGCAGCAGGGTGAGGGAGGGGATTCTGCCCCTCTGCTCTGCTCTGGTGAGACCCCACCTGCAGTGCTGCATCCAGCTCTGGGGTCCCAGCACAGGAAGGGCTTGGCAATGGGTCCAGGAGAGTGTCACAAAAATTATTGGAGGACTGGAACATGTCTCCTATGAAGAAAGGCTGAAGTGTTGGAATTGTTCAGCCTGTAGAAAGAAGGCTATGGGGTGACCTTACTGCAGTCTTTCAGTACTTAAATGGGTCTTGTAACAAAAATGGGGACAAATTTTTAGCAGGGTCTTTTGCCATAGAACAGAACGTAATAGCTTTAAACTAAAGAAGGCAGATTTAAACACTGAACAGGTTTCCCACAGAGGTGGTGGATGCCCCATGCCTGGAAACATTCAAAGTCAGGTCAGATGGAGCTCTGAGCAACCTGATGGAGTTGGAGATGTCCCTGCTCACTCCTGGGAGGTTGAACTAAATGACCTTTCAGGATCCCTTCCAACACAAATTATTCTATAATTCTGTGATAATCTTAATGGCAAATAATTATAATATCATAAAGATATATTTTATACGTCTTCACTTCTTGGGTTGTTTTTTCCTGGGAAATACGGGCTTAGAGTCTTTTTTCCTTTGAACACCCATGCCAGAAGCAGAAGAAAGAGTTGGAGTTCGCCAGCTCAGATTTTTTAAGGTTGTTTATTGTCTCTTATCTCTAAGTTCTTTCTGTGCCCAGTAAGCTCATGCTCTGCAGCAGGAGCACGAGGCAACTCCCCCCAGATTGGGCACACTGGACCTTTTGTCCCCTTTCTCTGACCCAACCACTGTCCACAACATATTCCTTATTTACAGTCTGCTACCAATACCTACTGCCTATACTAGACATGTCACTCTTGTTCTACACCAATCCCTTGTGACCTGACACAGCAGAAGATGGAGGACAAGGACAAGAAGGAAGAAAAACAGGGCCACACCCTGATTCCTCCATCTTGCCATCCCCATTAGCACCCGGTGATAAACTAACTACTATTTATGTTAAACTCTTGGGGTCTGCAGATCTTCATGCAATGTTGGTAATTTTTCCCATGGGCTCAGATCAAAGACAGTGTCACTTTGGGCCCTGTGCTCAGACCCCGCTGCCAGGGTCCCAAACCCCCTGTCAGGGTCCCAGACTCTTCTGCCAGGGTCTTGGACCATCCAGGGCATCCCTCTGGCTGCCCTGGACTCTGACACTCACTCTGCAACTTAGATTAGATGCAAGATTGGAACTTCTGTCCCTTGGAGGAATCTGTGATTGGGACATCATTCCCTTGAAAGAATCTGTTCTTTTTTTTTTCTTTTGAAATGTGCTTAGGGTTACTTTTACTTTCCCATGTTGAGTTATTCAAACAACTGTTTGGTTCATTATTTTACTGTGCATCATCTTTGTGTCTGAGAAAAAAAGAAGTAGACAAACTGAAAAAAACAGCCTGCATAAACTTTATACGGTTCTGTGGTTGTGCTGTCAGACTGCAAAATATATAAATTTGACTTTGTTACATAGCAAGATACCAGTACTTTTCTGCTTTCCCGTAGCAGAATAGAAGAACTTAGAGAATAGAAGATGAGCTATTCTCACTGGGCTTTGGATCAGGGCCTGCTACGCCTGGGCCTGGAGAACTAGGCCTCAGTATATTCCAGCTACGTGCAGCTAGATAAGGCTGCTTATCAGTAACCTTGGCTCTTAAAGCAGGTCCGCTAGTGGAATAGGGCACTGACAGTGGACATGGCATTGCTGTTTTAATTGCAAGTAGTTTACATACTTGTCCACAGGCTCACCAATGAGATGTGCTGTGTAACTGTAAACTATGTGCACTGTATATAAGCAGCCATCTTAGAGAATAAACCAGAACGTGAGTTATTAATCATATTGATTGGACCTCTCGTCTCTCGCTCTCTCCGGTCTTACCAGGCCACAGATTCCACTTTCCCATCCCAAAAGAACAATGCCACATTTATACAAAAAGGTGAAAATCTCAGTGGAGCAGCTGTCTAGCCATGTGCAGAGAGACCTGTGTGGTTGTTTGCTGTAACCCTGGGCTGCATCCTGCTGCTCAGATGACTTACAGAGAAAGCTCATGTTCTACCAGTCCTTGTTGGTGGTCATGTCACTCTCCAATGGTCAGGTCTCCAGAGCAGCTTAAATGCTGCAATGAATTAAGTGTTAAAACAACTCAAAATTTTTTACCAGTTCTTCAGTATCATTTCCCTGAGAGTTTGCATGAACTGTCTAATGTTCACAGCTGCTGTCTGCAGCTTGTCAAGTTGTACTGGGAGTGACAGAATAGCAGCGGCAGAAGATAGGGAATAGTCTCTGAAAGAGAACGTTGCCAACAGTATTTGCAAATCCTTGAAGTATCTGCCTAAAGTGATAGCATATCAGAGTGTGTGACTGAAGACATGCAGGGGAGAGGCCAGAGTGCCAGCCTGTAACAAGGAACTGTGCCCTACTAGCTGAAATATCCCACAGCACTAGTGTTGTATCCTGTCTTCTCCCTCACTCTGGAGTATCCTATGCCATACAGTTTGCCTGACCAGCTGAGGATGGGATGTGTGATGACAGGGAGACAGAAAGGACTGGTTTGTTGATGGGGAAATAGGAGTCAGGATTCTGTGGCATAAACCACATAATCTGTGAGGCTTCAGAGGGGGTGGACTAAGTACCTCAGAGTCCCAAAGTCCCCCCATCCAGCTGCCCTCATGTCACATTGGTTTATGATAGTGGCTGGTGAATAGTGGAAGCATATAGTCAGCACTTCTGCAATACAAGTGCATGAATGACCACTTTTTTCACCTTTCCTGCACTCTACTTGTGCCTATCTTTGGGAAACCTCCACACAGAAACCTCTCTCAAACTGGTGGAGATAATATATATCTAATTTTCATTTTGTAGTGCCCTCCTACAAAGCCATAATCTTGCTCTTAACTGAGGTTTGTAGGAAGGATTTTATGTCAGTTATCATTTTTTCTTCATAGAAAAAAAGTTGAGATCAGTGACCTTCTAGATTCAGGATATTTTCTGAAAATAGCAACTTGTTCCTTAATGACTTTCAACAAGGGCAATCCAGCTGAGAATGTTTGTCTACCCAGAAGGAAGAGCCACTGAACTTAGCATTGTCAAGATCAGGCCTTAGATAATTAGCCTGAAGGTTTGTGTAGCATTTTGATATTGTTACACCTTTCCTGCTGACTTCCTTGACCCCATAACTCTTTTTCTTTTCTTTTTTGTAAAATCACCAGCCGCACAGATAGACTTACTTGGTTATAAAGCATAAAGGGGCTAATGATAGAATGGTCAAGTTTTTTGTTCTGTAAAAAAAAGAAGGAACATCTGGAAATTAGGTAAATGCTCCTGAGGGTGTCTGCAGTTATGCAGCTGGGGCACCCTGCTGGCCTTCAGGTCACTCCAGTTGTCACAGATGTATGATCTACTAATGAAAAGAGCAAATGCTTCCTCCTCCACCGTTGCCCTCTGGAATAAGAAAAGGATATTTGAGATAGTATTAAAATGGCTACTGTACCTTTAAAGCTTTTCTTGTGCTGGTAGCTGATGAGTGTTTGCAATTTCAAAGCACTTTTTGAATGCCTAACCAGCAAAACTCGTTTAATTCTACATTTAGAAGGCAAAGCCCGCCCAAGCAATTTATTCTTTCTACAGCTTTTCTGAAACTGTTGCAATCTATGTGACAGGGGGTGGGTATCAGGCAAAAGTGTTGGGAATTTTGATGTTACAGCTCAGCCTGTTTCATAGTCTTTGCTTGTAGTTTATTGCAGTGACAATTCTCCAAAGTCTAAGAAAAGATTTCGTTTTATTTTTTATTTTTCTTTAATTGAGCTTTTGTCATCATTTGCACAAGAGGAATTCTAAACACATTTTGAGAATTCTGTGGCCTTGTGTACCTTTTGAATCTCAAAGGAAGGCACTGGGCGCTGGTGGCACTTGGTGATACTGAGCACATGAGATAAATGGAGTGAATGGTACCTAAATGGGCAATATTCATAAGACCCCTGGAGTGCCCACTATCACTGTTGTGATGGTTTAGGCTAGGGTAGAATTAATTTTCTTCACAGCAGTTAGTATGGGGCTATGCCTCAGATTCCTGGGGATGACTGAATACTCACACTTCCATGGAAAGTGATGAATTCCTTTTTTTTGCTTTGTTGTGCACATGGTTTTTGTTTCATATGGTAAACTGTCTTTAACTCAATGAAAGAGTTTTCTCACTTTTACCCTTCTGATTTTCTTCCCCATTTCACTGGGGAGCAGTGAGCAAGCCCACTGGGGCTTAGTGGTGACAGGGGCTAAACCACAATGACTGCTTTGTGGTGTGTTTTCAGGGCATCAGAGAGGGCCAGGTACTAAGAAACATTGCAACAAAGACTCTGAAACCACTGAATGCAGAACTGATCAACCGTGCTTCAGTGTGTTGCCTTTATTGCACTATGACATAACACTCAGGAAATCTTGACAAGAAAATAATTGTCAAATCTGTGTGTTCTTCAAACTAAGCTGGGAATTTTCAGCACTAAAACTGCTTCGTTTCCGCTGTGTCAATCATCTGCTAAGTGATTCAGCTGTGCTGTAAGACCTGTCTTTAAACTCGCTTGCTTAAGCTGCAGCTGCCTCAGCAAAGTAACTGCAAACCACAGAATGCAAGAGTCAGAACATGCTTGAGAAGCAGTCAGTACTCAGGAGGAGAGGAGGAGCACAAAATGGGGTTGTATCAGCTGTGCTGTAATATTGAGCAAAGCGTATAAAAAAGAAATACCGAGGTAGTTCAGTGCCCATCACAGGCACTGACAAAAAGGTGTTTCATAGAAATAAATGTAGGACATAGACAAAGAAGTAAGGGGTTTTTGTTTTCCAAGCTGAATACCTCTAATAAGCTCGGTTATTCCTCATTCTAATGTCATTTCATATCTTTGATAAGGATCATTATCTTCCATGAATCTTTTTGAGATGGAGACCAGACCTGCATTTTCCAAGATCCTCTTAATAACACAAATTTTGTACTGTGGCTCTATGTTTTGTTTCATTATCTATTCCTTTTCTAATAATGTATATTGTTTGGTTTCTTTTGTGTCCATTTTTGATCATGTGGCTGTCTAATCTGAGGTTGAAGCAGCTGTGTTACTGTGGTGATTTCAACACACCACTGCTACCCTTCTGTATTGTTAATTTCTCTCTCGTACTATTTTTAAAAAATTTATAAATAGAGGAAACTAAGCAAGGAAACAGGTGGGCCAAGCACATATCCTAATGGTTTTCTTATTTTTTGGATAGCCTGACCTATTTATTTTATCCTTTTTCCTATGGTTTAAGGTTAACGAATTGTACAAAAGTGTTCCCCAAAACCTATTGGAGCTTTCTTGTTCTTCATTGCTTGCACTTGGTCCTTGATAGAAGCTGAGGGAAAGGTGATGGCTCTTCCATCTATCTTTAAAGATACAGAGAAGCAAAAAAATAATACAAAGACATATTTTTATGAAAAGAAAAATCTGTGTGAGGATTTGAGTTGTGAAATTAAAGACAACTCTTAGCATCTAACATTTAGCACTACAATTGCAAATTAAGTGTAGTAACATTCTTTGCTAAATGGAAAGTGTGATACCAGTTTATTGAAGTAACCTCAATATTGCAAGTCTTCAGTTAGCCTTTAAATAGAACAAAGTGAGTCAGACTCAAACAATTATGCTTGGAACAAAGAGATTTGATTACTCAACCAGATGCCTCTAGCTTTTAACTCAATGCACTAATTTTGATTCTGCACTTGCAGTGATCTTTATAAATATTGCTTCATAGTTTAGTCTTCTAAAACTCTTGTCAGGAAACAATTATAAAAGGCCAGCTTCAGGCTTGGTGTAATTAAATAAAGTGAGTGAAACTGCACCAATGATGCATTTGGCTCAAGATTACACTGTAGTCTAAATGAAAGTATTAAGTATGCAGCTAGTTTCTATTATCTAACAAGAATAAAATTGTGTGGGGACATTTCTAGAAACTCTTAAGGAATTATGACTCCATTAGAAACCCAGAAAGCACCCACTGACGTAGGGTAAACGTTTCTGTTGGCACAACTTTCCCCTCTACCATTCTCTCTCTACACTGTACAAATTTCCTCTCTGGGTGTTATGATAGGCAGGGGAGGTACAAGTTTCTATTTTGCAATTACAGAAAAGTTCTCCTCTTTTGTCACCAGTTTCCTTTATGTTCCTTTATATACATATCCTTTCAGTAATGCAGCACTGCAGACTTTGAAATCTGGAAAAAGATCTGATTTCAGTGCTAGATGAGTTCTTCCAAAGGAGAGAGAATGCCATCACTGTCATATCGCACTGTAGCTACAGATGTAATGAGCTTAGGACTTGCCTAGGAAATTGGAAGAATAAGAAAACCCTTGAGCTCTACATTTCTGAAATTCATAGATGAGATGTTTATCCATTTATTTTGCTAGGAGAAGGAGATAAGGCATTATTTGTTGGTATGTTCACAGTTTACCTACTAGAGGACACACGTGCAGCAGTTATGATCATTTTTGTAACAAGAACATATGAAACCTAATTGAAAATCCACAGGCATGTTTGTTTACCTTTCACAATGTAGAATCTCCTGATTTTCACTAATCATTCCCTACTAGGCTAGATGGGTGTGCCAGGGTAGCTTCACAAAAAGACTTAAGAATGCGTTCAGCCAGGAAGGTGTCAGCCCATCTGCAGAGCTCGCTGCTGACTCCCTCAGCAGGGTGACTACTTTTCATCCTCTTTTGAGGTGTCTTTTACCTCAGGCTATTCAGGGTAGCTGAAAGACAAATGGTGTGCTTCCAAGAGCAAAAAAACAGTCATGGGCAGACTTAAGCACAACTCCTAAGTTCCTCTGTGAAGCTGTGCCAAAAATGCAAATATGGCTGTATGAACTAGAGACCAAGGACATGGAAAGTAGGCTGTAATGAGCAAAGTAACCAGCAGACTGAGTAGATTACAGGAGCTATCCATGGCTGACCAAGAACAAGAAACAACAGAGTTTTATTAGACTTGTTAGGGTTTCTGAACTCTTGGAGAATATTTGATGTGGGTTATGTTTTCAGCCTGTGCATGCTTTTGATTTGAACTCTTACTGTTTCTTGAGGATAATGTAATTGTATGTAGTGGGGAATAAAAATAGAAAGCACACATTGTGCGGGAAAGATTAATTGCATGAAATACTAACGAAGACCATTATAGATGAGAAAGCTTGATGGGAATTTCTTGAATTAAACAGTTAAATTTTCTCTCATAACTCCTAATTGTAGGATATTCACTGTTTTTGGAAATATGGCATACAAGATATTGTAACTTTTCTTCAGAGAATACTTGAAAATATTTTGATTATACTTTACCAGCTGTCCTTATATATATATATTAAGAGGCCATCAGTTTAAAAATGGATCTAAGTCTTAGCATAAGCATATCTGATTAGTTCAATTCTATACATAGGTTAAAACACAAAAATAAATTAACATTTTTCTTTGACCATATGGAAACATTTCAAAGATGTAAAAGTGGCTATATAGTTATAAGTAGACTTTGAAGTTTTGCTGGCCATATCAGAAATCAGTATAAGCTAACATGGCAACAGGGAAATTTTGGAGTATGGCTTGTTAGATGAAGAAGGAAGGAAACATGTAGACTCACAGTAGCATATACATAGAAACTTTGTAGAAAAGTTATGAAAAATACAGTTATTGTCCTGATCTTGAGTGTTCATTTATATACTTAAACTGAAGAGGCTTTTTATAAAAAAATTTAGTGTGACAGTATTTTTCTTAATGCCTCTGGTTCTTAAAACACAGAAGACTTGTGCTAAACAGTGTAGTGAAAAGACAATGCAATGGCCCACAAGTTGTATTTTGCCTATGTGAATACATGCCTGGATATTGGAGTAAAGTCCAAATTCTGTTTGTTGGTCTTATTATCCTGAGTATCAGTAAATAATAAAGATACAAAGTTTCCAACAGATGCTAGTATCAATGGCCTTGTCTATTCTTCTAATTTGTTATGGTGCTGTAAAATCCACTTAAAAATAGAAATTGATGAGATTAGAAATTGACAGTAACTGATTTTTTTCTGCAAAATATCAGAAAACCATCTAATATCTATGAAAGAAAATGAAATATTGTTACTCACATTTAGAATTATGTTCAGAATTATTATTACACTATTTATTCTTGTAATGCCACCCATCTTAAGAAACAAACAAACAACAAGTCTGGAACCTCCCTGAGGTGCCACTTAGCTCCCAAGATGCTGCACGTTTCCAGACACCTGTGGTTATGCTCATGAGCATATCCCAGTCTTCCTCTGACACAGCTGAGCTTCTCTCATCAGATGCCAAAGTCTCATCCCCAAGAGGTCTGAAAGGCTGCAGGAATTTACAGAGAAGCCTTTCTGTTTCAGGTTTTGCCTTTCACATCAGTGAGTTTAGCCTCAGAAAGGAACCCCTTGAAATTGTATGAACTGTAAATGGAAGCCTTTAAAAGGCTTTTGACTGAGACTTCTGCAAGACTTCAGCACTGTTTTCCCAAACTCTTGGATTCAATAAGGCTTAAACAACACTGCTGTCAACCTGTTCAGACATTGAAAGTTTGTGCAGCATGTGTAGGGAGAATTGCAGCTATGTAGGGAATTTTAATCCAACAAAGAAGCACACGGGTATTTTAATTGCTTGGATTCATGAGTTGGAATAATTTACACTGTAAAACTTGGCCAAGTTATCATTTTCTGCCCTGCCATCAGCTGCACAATTCACTGAGTTTCTTCTGAACTTGCATAATTTGCAGTCAGACACTCCAAGGTAAACCATAGCTCATGTGCTTTATTTCAAGAACGCAAATCCTACAATTGTGCACCAAAGCAGTTGAGTGCATGTTCACCTCCTTGAAGTTAGTGGGAGCTGAGAACAGAATTATGATAAAATGTATACCTGAGAGCTTTGCTAAAGAAGGATTCAGGGGGTTCTTTTCCACAGTCCTTTTCTGTGAGGCCCACAGTCTGCTGTATTACATTTCAATAGCTCTTTTTTGTTGCTAAATCTGTGTAATTATTCTCAGCTCTAAGTTTTCATAGTTCCAAAATGGGTTGGTTTAGAAAGCGAAAAACAATAGTTAGCATTGGATTCATAATGAGAAGAATATAGAAGGGGCAAAATTAAAGAATTTATAATTGCTTCAATAAGGAGGAAACATTCCTTGCATTTATATTGTCAGCTCTACTTAATTTGTTCATGAAAACCTTCTAGAAATTTCATGTAGCACTCTCAACTTCTTGAAATTAGGACATCTTAACTTTTTTATTTACTAATAAAATAACTATCTGCATGTTATTTTAACATATAGGTATGGGGATTTTTTGCTTTGTCTTGACTTTTACACCCATAAAGTCAACTATAGCAGGCACTAAAAAGAGTTTGGAGACAACACTAACACTTCCATATGACTAATGTTTTTAAATATCAGATATTGAAATATAAAATACTACAATATGTTTGTAAAGACTAGAATGACAAAATATAGGTTTCACAACAATGTTAAAGTAATAATTATGATAAATTTAACACTAAGGGCCTAACTTGTGGTAGATACTGATTTGCTGCAGTAGCCTGGTAATGAAGCACTTGGCTCTCCTCTTTAATATTCTATGTTCTGTGCATGACTGATGATATCTAGAATATCTATACATACAAACATAGTTAATTGAATTAATAATGTGGTTGATCATTTAATTTCCTTAGTTTCATTAAATTCCATTTCTTTAAAAAATGTGTTTCAATTTACCACAATGTTTTTCCAATTTGTTAAATAAAATAATTTAGATGCACTTTGTTTGATGAGATCTGTCAGAAAAAAAGCATATTTTGATCAATTTATATATATATGTATATGTGTGTGTGTGTGTGTGTGTGTATGTATGTGATAGAAAGACAAGCTTAAGACTTACACTTAGTCATTCAAGACTGCCTGGTATAAAATATAAGCCAGGAAAAAAAGAGGTATTTCTCTAAGAGGCACATTGAAAAGAGTGCTCATTTAGTACTTGATACAGAGCTCTTCCAAGATCCATCAAATGAATTAACCTAAGTATGCTTTTTGGCGGCAGACTCTGGTGATCATTCCACTTCAAGCTGAACTAAATGGACCTGGAATTAATCTTTGTTTATAGTTCTTACAGTTAAGGTGCAATTACACATTTTTGCTCTTAAATATTTGGTTGAAAATGGTTTCCTTGGAAGTTATGACTCAGTGGAGACCCATCTTTGACAGCTTACACTTAAGACATTTTAACATTTTGGAACATTACTTCCACGGGTGTATTCCAGAAAGATTTGGACCTGAGGTCCAAAGTGTGCCAGTTTATGAAATGGCTCCTTCTAACTGGAAAGGAATGTTTTGAAGACATGGCTACCACACTCTAGTTGACTTCTGGTTCTCAAAGATAATTGTCTTTTGTAAGCTAAATGAACACTGTTTTCATCTTGGCAATTAATGAACTACAGAGAAAACAATACCTTGTTATTATTGGTGATAAAACAGTAGAATCCAGCTATTAGTGTCTGGCTAGACTTACTTTGAATCAGCAGCTAGAGACAACAATGACACTGTAAAGCAAGGCTACTAAAAGTTTTAACTTCATTTAAATAGAAATTATCTGAAATTAATGCAGTTTCTTGTGAAATGTTGATATTATAGGCTCAGTTTTCATCAAGAGATTTAGTCTTTGGTGATTTTCATATAGGAGCTAGTTGCACTTCTAATTATGGACCACATTAAAAAATGCAGTTGTGCCAGAGATTCACACTCTACTCACTTAATCACTGCAGATATTGATATTTCAGAGACATAACTGCAGATGAGTGTTTGAGCTTTTCTATTCTGTTTATGCTGTGCAAATTTCAAACCACAGTGCCAACTCTGGGATTCCAGGCCACTGAAAGAAGTCTGAGGTCTGAAAGGAAGACATGGATCAACAGTGACATTAGAATTGAGCAGGTTTGCTGTTTCAGTAGTTAGAGCATAGTATCCACCTGGTTAGTATCAATCCTCCTATCAATTTTCAAAGAGATACTAAATGTTTTATTTGCCAACTCTTCATCAGAGTATTAGTCTGTAGTCTAAAAATCTCCACAACTGATACCATCATGCTGTGAGAACCAGAGAGTGAATTTTCCCTATTTAATATGCCGTTTTACTCTTAAAGCTTGATGAGTGACTTCCTGCCTTTGAATTGTGATACCATCTCTGGTGCAAGCTGAAGATTCTATTTAGCAAATGACCATCTAACCCTGAATTGAGGAGAAATCATGTGTGTAACCATTGCTGAGAATTTACATATCTATCAACACTTGTTTAATCCCACATCTATCTCCACATGCTGACCTGACCTTGTTTTCACATTCTTGTCTTTATTATCTTTGTGTAAATCTCCATTTATATCCTTGCACATTGAAAATTTGATCCCACTTTATCACTTAGAAATTGGATAAGGATTAGCAGGAGAGAAAACTCAGTGCAGGAAGCTCACAGCACAATTTTAGGTCTTTCCCATCTCATAGTATAAAAGAAAAAGCTTATAGCTATTGTCTAATATTTCACCTCAGTACTAAAAGAATTGCAATAGACATTCAGCAAAAAGAGTCAATACTGGTGTACCAAAGGAAATGTCAACATCCCCCTTGTCATGAAAACAAGAATTGACTTTTAGGAGATGGAAGAAGTTACAGCTTAAACAATTTAGCCCTCTGTTGTCTTTGTGTAAAAGATAGCAATGCCAAGGATTTCTGGAAGGTTCTGCATAAAGTGCTTGTAGGGAAAATTGCTGCAGCCAAGGCATCCAGAGGAAACAAGTGTAGTGTGATAGGGTGAGAAAGATGGGAAAGAGATTACAAAAGGCAGAAGTCACAATTATTTTTTTTTTCCTGCATTAGTTACAAGGTAGAAAGTTAAAATAGCTCTGCTACTCTGTTTCCCAGGTGACAATTCTTCAGGCTGGTTAGGACAAGACAGTAATTTCTCTGTAGCAAAAATTAGCAAAGCTGAAAGTAGTGTGGTAAATGTTACCAAAGTTGCCATTAAAATTGCACATGGTTAGTATCCTTGGGAAATGTCATCTTCAGCATTGAAGGTGAGTTATCTGAAATAATGTAAATGAAATATTCCATCCTGTAGTGAACAGGACAAACCAGAAATATAAATTATCCAAAATCATCATCTGGAAAAAACAAACGCATAAAGAATTGAAAACCACTCTAGTACTAGAAAAGAGGGAAAAATTAGGTGTCTAAAGTTGATGTTACTAGGGCTTTAAGCTTTTAAAATTATTTTAAAAACAATAGGGCTAAGATATGAAAAATGTGGAAATTATGGTTGCCTTGGTCATAAATTCTTGGTCATAAAAATGGCCAGGATCATTTTATGCAATTATAAAGTAAATATATCGATCAGTTAGACAATTAAATAAGACACTAAGGATTTACATTACTGCAAATGTTCCAAGGAGTTTGCAGATTCAGAGTGCAATAAAGGCATTTATATGGATGGATTAAAAATATATGAAGACATCAGGTGCTTTGTAACCATAGTGCCTAAAAAATTTGCTTCACAGATAGATGCTCAAGTATTTTTTAAAGTTTAAATGCTTAAAGCAGGTAACTATAGAGTAAAATGTGTTACTGTGCTATTGATATTTCACCAGAAGTCCTTTTTCTATGTTTTTTTTTTTTCCCACAGGGGACATCTTTCACTCTTTTCCTTTCCTCCATAATACTTTTATGATATCTCAGTGTTCCAGTCTACTGTAAACAATGTTTTTAATAAACCATAATCTTACCTCATAATACAAGCAGCCAAAACCAGAGCCCTACTGATGTCTGAGAGCTTACACAATGCCACTTCACACAGGGATACTGTGTACAAAAGCAGTATCATGACATTAGCACTGCAGCATGTGACTTGCTGCTGAAAGTGTTAACTCTGCCTCTCATCCTGAGAAATGAATTTAAGTGTAGGGAATCTATGTCCTAGGAAATTTATGCAGATGCTCATTCTGGAAGCAACTCAATTGCAGCTATTTCATTTTCTGCTGTAATGCGAGGAGATGGTCAGAAGTTAAGATGGCAAATAATATATTTAAATGTGCTGAAAGTAGCAAAAGCGACGGGAGGAGAGAGAATGCCTGGGAGAGAAGCAGCCTAAGACCATACATTTGCTTATGGAATTGCACCCATCCATATGATCATGTGGCAGCTGCTAGCTATATAATTCATAGAATGCAATTCTCATATGCTTTCTCATTGCACTTGCCCAGCTATAAGATTAAATTAATGACATTTGGTTTAATTTACTAATACTTCACAAATATATTCATCTTGTCAGATGAAGTGTTTTTGGCATTGCTTTAAACTTTTCCTAGCTTCAAAGAAATTTAAAGGAAAAAATAATGCCAAGTGCTTTGCACATTTAGAGCTTTTTTCCTAACATAAGATAGAAGTGGCAGTGTTCATTGAACATAAGTTGGATAGCAGCAAAAGGCCAGTCAAGGTTTGGTCTCCAAAATGCATTCAGTAAGAAATGGTGCCTTTAAATGTTCCCTGTGCAAACCTGGAAGGAATGCAAAAACAGAACAAAGAACTCAGGGATGTAGAAGAGTTACAGATGATATCTTAAGCAATAATGTCATACTACCTGCTTAGCCATCAAATGTTTGGTAGCAGTCACATGAAATGTGTATTTCTGAGATGACTAAGTAGGATGCTAAGGTTATTCTTTTGCAGATGTTTTGGAACTCTTTTCTTCCATGAAGGAAGGAGAAGTCTTGATCTGATAATTTAAAGCAAAAGCTTGCTGAATGCAATAAGAGAATGGAAAATCTACCATACTTCTTTTTCTCAGACAAGAGGGAATGAAATATCTAGTTTTGTTATTTGTTCAGATGACTCTGGCTATTTCCTTTTCCTTTAAAACTTACTGAGAATGTTTCACTGTATCTTCATCTTTGTCATAATACTGCCTAGTGAATAAAAATGAGGGATTTTAAAATCAAAGTGGATAAAATAGGCAGCCACATCAGCCAGAGAATAACTTGCTATTTCTGTTGAAGTATTTGGGGGGTTGGGTTTTGATTTTTGTTGTTT
>VXBR01005505.1:472483-484029 GCA_013400215.1 Cisticola juncidis
GTTTTTTTTTTTTTTTTTTTTTTAATATCCCCATTGAATGTTAATGGAGGAAGTTTGTTTGGTTTTATGTATCCATAGATGCTGTTTCTGATTTATCTGACAAAAGATTGAACAGAACTTATAAATCTCCCAGAAAACTACTGGACTGCAGTTTAATATTTGAGATCTTTTTGTTCTGCCCTTAATCAGGTACAGGGAAGTAACCTCAGCATACTCCTCCAGTGTTCTCCACCAAGTACATATTGTACATACTGCATACTACACCAACACAATATTGTTTCAACTGTTTGGACTCTGTACAACATGTGGACAAAAAAATGATGAACACCAAAATGAATATGGAATGAGTTCAAGTGGTTGAACCAATAAACAAAGCTACTGCAGCATGCAATGAAGTTTATTATGTACATGAACAATAAACTTGGCAAATGGAGTGCTGAGTAAGTAAAGTATTACGAACCATTTGGCATTGCTTTGTATTTTGTGTTTATGTGTGTGAAATGTATTTCATTATCTGAAATCCCTTCTAGAGTGACCTGCTGTGCTGTCCAACTGGATAAGTGATTTATGTTAGTATATCAAACAGAGTAATGACATTTAGAGAGGAAGAAGGAACTCTGTGGCAGCGCTACTTTACTCCCTCCTGGAGCCTCACAAAATGTCATTTGTGCCATGCTGAGTGCTGTTTATTTTAGAATAACAGACATTTACAGGTTTGACTCCTAAAGTGCTCTGAGACAGCCTGATAAAAAGGCACAAACAAAAAATAAATAGAAGAATTGCATGATTTTAATGCAGCATTACCAATTTCCAGCAGCGGCAGAACCAGCCTGTTTGTATTACATGGGAGTAAAGGAGGCTGTCTCAGACCACTAGATGCTTTTCTGAAGTTTAACATGTGGTTTCACCATAAGTTAAAGCAGAACTAATACTGTAACCCTTACACAGAGGGCTGTGAGGGCTGTCTTGGGTGCATGATGTTGCTGCTCTACATGCATTGGTTCAAGCAATTGTGTGTAGTAGGATTAAACAGTAATTCTTCATCAGGAAAAAAATGTTTAGTTTCAGTGTATCTTAGGTGACTGCAGAATCTTAGAATGGTTTGGGTTGGAAGGGACCTTAAAGACCATTGTGTTCCAGGCCACCCACCATGGTCAGGGACACCTTCCACTAGACTAAATTGCTCAAAGCCTCAATCCAACGTAGCCTAAAACACTTCTGGGGATGGGGCATCCACAACTTCTCTGGTCAGTGTCTGTTCCTGTGCCTCACCATCCTCAGAGTAAAGAATTTCTTCCTAATGTCTAATCTAAATCTACCCTCTTTCAGTTTAAAGCCATTTCCTTTATCCTATCACTGCATGCTCTTGTAAAATATCCCTCTCCAGGTTTATTGTATGCTCCCTTCAAGTACTGGAAGGCTGCTATAAAGTCTCACTAGAGCCTTCTCATCTCCAGAATACTTTTTTTCTGCCCAGTAATTCATATCCTTATTTACAACTTCCTAATCACTCTTGTACTTTTCAGAGGCAGGAGGGGTGTTTGCTTTGCTTTGGTCTGGATTTGTTTGGGTATTGTTTCTGATAATACATTTTCACATTTTACAGTAAAAAATATTTTCTTTTCATATTGTTGCTCCATAGTGATTTCAACTGGGAAAGGATTAAACTGGGAGAGGCAACAGACTTGGTTTACATCCAGAAAATAATGCAGTCACAACACTATTTATACAGTCAATAAGCCCTTGAATCTCATGAGGCGTATTTTTTTCTCTCCTTTACAATACGGAATGTATCAGAAGAATTCCTCTGTTTTTAATATTCTATATAGAACTGAGAAAAGAATGAAAACACTGTGGAAGAGTTCACAGCTTTTAGGAATGTTTCATAGAAATAATTTAATAGAGAATGAAATTTATCATCCTGCATCAGTTCACAGGTTTTTTTTAGGTGTAGAAATTTCTATTAATTCTATTTCTATTAATTCTATTAATTTCTATTAATATCTCACTGAGATTTACTTTTTTTTTTTACTTGTAGGAATTCCCCTGCAATCTGTCGTGGTTTGAACTAGAAGTGAGTTTTTTTTTCTGAAAGTAGTAGTCAAACCAATCAGTCCTTAAGTCTGAATATTAGCACCTTTGTTGGCCACTAAGAGTGTAGACACGCCCCTGAAGACACTCAGGGTTAAAAGCAGGATTTCCCAGGAGACCTTCCTCTTTTCCTGTCTTCGCTTCTCGGAGAGGGAGCTTCTTCTCCCCTCCTCTGCCAGGCCTGGCTAGGCTGGGTGGAGGAGGGGAGCAAGGTGGGCCTGGCTGAGCAAGGTGGGAGAGGGGTGGGNGTAGTTTTAAGAGAAAGAGAAGACAGCCTAAGACCCAGATAGTAATAGGAGATAAAAAGAAGCCCCTTCAATTGCCAGAATAAAGAANTTTGCCCTTTGACAGTATTACCATTGTGAGCAATATGTGTGGAATGACAGAAGTGCTTCTCCAGTTTACAAACCTGTAATTCCCTGCAGACCTTTAATGAATTTCCATATCCAAAGTGTCTTTTAATTGATAAGTCTTTTGTTTTATTAATGAAAGTTTATTCACATATAGCCATGTTTTGTTGCAAGGTATGTAGGTCAGAGTTTTAAAGGGGTTTGAAAATACTTTGCTGTTGGTTTCCTACCGGAAGAATATTGCCAGCGCCAGAGGGATTACCATCACCCAGCATTTTACACTGTATTTGGCAGAGATCATAGGAAGATTTCAGGAAGAGGAGCATTCATCATTATTTTAATTTTATTTCTTTAAAAAATNAAGACGTTTTAGCATGTTCTTAACACCCTCAGCCCCAAAGGTAAATGAGGGAGACCTGAGTCCCAAAATGAGAAGATGTCTAGTTTTTAGTACTTAGCTAAACATCCTTAAAAGAGCCCTATTGCAGTTTTAGTCCATAGACAGCAGTGAGAGTACTAGACATAAAAAGGAGAGTGTCACCCTAGCAAACTCCGGGCGGATGCCATGAAGTGACATGAAAACACAAATTAGTAGACCTGTGTTTCTTAAGGGGCGTCTGTAGTGCAGAAAAGACTCCTCTTATTCTAGATAGAATGAAGATTGTTTGCTTTTAAAGGATAATAGTTTAAATTAAGAACCCAGAGTAGTTGAAGGATTAAGTAAGTAAATAAAAGTAATGTGCTAGAGTCAACTATGTGAGCATGAATGAAATAGAAACTAGGGAGAAGAAGGACAGTGTTCTGAGAAGTTTTCTCTTCTACTTTTAAGTAGTTAAGTTTTCTTTTCCTTTGCTATTGTTCACTGTTATGTAGTTTAATAAATTGTCTTTCTGTTTCAAGTATTAAGCCTACTCTGCTCTGTTCTCAGTCACATCTCACAGTAGTTCATTAGATAAAAATACACACTCATGAGTGCATTAAAGTTTTGTCCAGTGTCAACCCATGACAACTTTTTTTTTTTTACTTGTAGGAATTCCCCTGCAATCTACCCGATCACTTTATTTCAAAGTTAAATTGGTTTGCTGCACATCTGTCTTTCTGGGACAACTGAAAAAGCTGTGTTACCAGAGCATTCTCTTTGTGTCTCTGTTATTTATTGGTTCTTGGCTGTGAAGGGTTGCTTAGCATGATGTGGAGGTGAAAACATTAATTCAAAGCATGATAATAAATACAACAATTTGCAGCACTACTTGAAATAAATATGATATGCACAGTGTTGAACTGAAAAGAGCTTGAAGGTGAGCATGATGGTTGTAGCAGTCTGAATGTGAACAGGGAGAAGGTATTACACAAAATGCTTGGGTGAAAACACCACATTCTTTTGAAGATACATGCGTGACCCTGACTCCATGACTCCTGCCTTCCATACATTCTCATCTCTATGGTCAGCTTGAAGCATGCTTTCACTGACCCATGCTGTTGTATTCCTAATTTGAATAAATAGCTTAGATTAAAGAGCTTTAATTTTTCACTGTTTATACCAAAAGAAGTAACACCTCCAGATCATTTTTTCCTCAGTATTCACTGGCTTTTGCCCTTTGACAGTATTACCATTGTGAGCAATATGTGTGGAATGACAGAAGTGCTTCTCCAGTTTACAAACCTGTAATTCCCTGCAGACCTTTAATGAATTTCCATATCCAAAGTGTCTTTTAATTGATAAGTCTTTTGTTTTATTAATGAAAGTTTATTCACATATAGCCATGTTTTGTTGCAAGGTATGTAGGTCAGAGTTTTAAAGGGGTTTGAAAATACTTTGCTGTTGGTTTCCTACCGGAAGAATATTGCCAGCGCCAGAGGGATTACCATCACCCAGCATTTTACACTGTATTTGGCAGAGATCATAGGAAGATTTCAGGAAGAGGAGCATTCATCATTATTTTAATTTTATTTCTTTAAAAAATAGGTAAAAGATAAGTGTCTGTCTCTTTACACATTATTTATTCCTATTTATCAAGGTCTCACGGTTAGTATATATAAATGGGGTTGTGGTTATAAGAGCATGTTTAGTTTCTTTTAAACCTGCTTTGCTTTGATAATTTCAAATGGAAATTGTGCTTAAGATGGGAAAGAAAAAGATGACTAAATCACTTTCTGCATGCTCTACAAGAGCCTCTGAAATAGTTACATTATTTGAATTACTAGACTTTTGTCATATTGTATATGTATAATTGTGGGTACAAACAAAGGAAGCATCATTTTTTTCCATGTGGGTTATTACACATCCCCCTACTCTCAAAGAATGGACTGCTCTGTGGTTTCTCAGACACAAAATCAAACCCCTCTGAAGACGGGTGTGTAATGTAAATGCCAGGATAACAGAGTGCTGTGATTTGGAAGATTTGTCAATGGTTACTGGCAGCTGTGGGAAGCGAGTTCCAACTGCAGTGGCCACATCCAAAACATTGGAAAAAATTAGTACTAATGAGCATGAAATGCCTCTAATTGCATTCAGTGAGAATGAAAATCTGTCCTTGTAAAATCCATCACATGATTTCTGACAAACCTCAACACCACACCTTCTTCATAACAAGTGACAGAAGATAAGCTCCTCCATCAATAAGTATCATGCAAGTAAATTAGGATGTTGTTCTCAGCCATACTGTGTAGTAACCTGCCTCTTCTATTAACCTTGTAGTATCTTAATGTTTACTCCTCTCTTGGCATTCACAGCATCCAGAGATGGACATTTGAAATTCTGCCTGTTTGTGTTATTTCTGCTAATCAGGGAATTAATTTTCATCTCCTTCATAATTCTCAATTCCAGAAACAGCAGTTCAGGTAAATATATTAACATTTTCTTCCATGTTCCAAAATAAGGTTCAGTCCACATAAATAAACCTGAATGGAGGTTGTATGTGTAAGTTAACTATTATGCACAATATATGCTGTGCAAATACATGTATTTATAATACCTCAGCACAGAATTATGCATTTTGCCTTATTTAAAAGGCTGAAGTCTCCTGCACAACCCCCTGAGAAATTCTTCTCTATTTCATGTACTTCTTGGGAGGAAAGACCATTGAGAAAACAAATGTATTAAGTCTGCCCACAGATTTTTCTCATTTAAATTTTTCATAATTTATATTAACTGTTCAAGACATTTTTTTTTCTTGGAAAAATAGTATATTGGCAGCTGAAACCACATTCATGTTTTGTGAATGTTTCTAAGATCAGCAAATAAAATATTGCTGCAGAAAATTTTCATCTTCTATTTGTATTGACTGAGGTGAATATGGGTCCAAACGTATTGCTGACATTTTGAGAATTGTATGTCCCATATTATAGCTGCAGTGCTTAAATGGAAGGAAAAAACTTCTGCCTGTGATGTTTTTCAATGGCAAGCAGTTGCCTAAGAAGACAATTTTTTTTTCTGTGACAGTTCCTAAGTGATTTCAGATTCAGACTCTAATAGACTGGCATTGATTTTTGCTGTGGTCAGTTTTTGAATGCAAAGCACGAGTCAGAAAGTAAGATGGATATGTACATTTTACAGAAGTGCAAGAATTCAACATCCAGCACAGACAGGAAGGTTTGCAATGTGGGAGCTGGTTGCCTGCATCTTAGGATAACCTGGCCTTCAGCCCATGCTTAAGCAGTGGTATTGATTGGTGATCAGTGGTATTGCCTGGCTGTGCAATCACCCTAATGGAACAGTTGTGCTTCTGCTCAGAACAGTCATGTCCTAGAAAAAGGGAGAACAAATACACGGACTTAATGGTGGAGCTCATATACCCCTAACCAATCTTCTCATGCCCCAAAAGATTTTTTGTCTGAAGCATTTGCTAAGTGGTAGTACATAACCTGATCCCCTGGGTGGCAAGGTTAGTAACACAACTGGAGTGAACTGGTGCAGCTGATCACAGTTGTGTCAGCCAGTAAGGGATGCTGTTGGAACAGGTGGTCTGATGTGGGAGCAGAATGTCTCTCAGGAAGGACTTTTAGATCCCTCTTCCAAAGAGACCTGGAGGCTCTGCACTGAAGAACTCTTCTAAGCTGACAGATGTTTTCTCTTTCTCCTTCTAATTCTGAACTTATGGAAGAGATTGTGTCTGTGTGCTTATAAATGGGTTATCTCTAGGAGAACAGTGTATTCAAGAATAGCTTGCATTTTTAATGTATCTATGTAAACATAGTATAGAATTCTACTATTGAACTTTGTGCAAAATTGTACAATCCAGTTGGAAATCACGACTGTGCTTTCAGTATTATAGTCACACCCATAAAGAGGAATTTTTAAATGGTGGCCTAAAATTCTATTTAAGAATCTGCTTTTTTGCTTCATTGTTAGTAAATCTAGCCAAAATGAATAAAGAAATTCCATGACTGTTCAAGCAACTATTTCTCTCATTAATTTTTCAAATAATAAAATGTTATGTCACTTTTTTCCCTTGATACTTTAAACACTCTCAAATTTCTCAAATTCTGTAATGACTTTTATCAGTGTTTGTGGTGTGTCTTTTCTAAAATAATTAATCTTAAACTCACTAATATAAAGTCTTTTATTATCTGTGATTTTAATATACTTTCCTTATAAATAAGATGAGGAAATTAGTATAAATGCATGGAGGATACAGTCTCAGCTTCTGGTGCACTGCATAAACTTAATGCAAGTGAGTTTGAATATTATTTTTCCTCAGTGAAGATAATAAGACCTTTACTTGCTCCTTCAAAATATATGCTATGTAAAGATTTGTGCTGTCAGTTCTCTTGGGGAATATGATGCCATTATTTGCATCCAGCTAGCTTACATGTCTGGACCCAGCATCAAAGATTTTGGCTGAAATTTGCTGTTCATTTACCCGAACAAAGGCTAAGTCACCACTTTATCAGTATTAGAAGAGGACACTAACAGTGTAACTGCCTTGGGTGTGGAATGAAGCACATGAGAAAACATCATTAAGTGGAATTGCTGTAGGAAAAATGAGAAGGGGAGAGGTTTGTTTAATAAAGAAGTGTGTCTGTTACAGATTGAAAATTGATTGTGCTGGGAGAAAAGTTCTTCAGGAGACTAAGCAGAGTTGTGGGCCTTAATATGTATATAAGCCATTTCAATGAGTTTTCAATATTATATTGCATTAAAAGCAATTTGACATTTCTTGTGTCACATTTATCAAAACATTAGGCAGTTCATCCATAATATAGTATAGCTAAATAAAAAGCAAAGGAAATGTCTTGAAAATGTTAAACTAGTCTGGTTTAGTCTGAAAAAAGTAATTTTCAGTATGAAATGTATGATGAAACCTGAATAAATTAATGGATATTTTAGTATTATGAAGATAAGCTTTTCTTTAAAACAGTGTTGATTCACTTTTTTCTAGTCCATTCTTCTGACTTCACTTGATACATCCAGGATATTCTGCTAATGCTGCTTCAAAACCACTTTATTGTAGTGCCAAAACATACTTTCAGGAAGAGAAAATATTACTAAGACAACGTATGAAAAAAACACAGAAATTAATCTTGGAATATACAGCTTTGACTCCCCTTGCCTGGCAGCAACTTTCTGCAAAGTGAGTGAGTTTAAATATTGCTTTCCTCAGTGAAGAGTATGTCTCTTTCTAAGTACTTTTAAATGTAATACATCATCACAAATTGCAGCTTCATAACAACTAATTTTCTCTTCCCCAACTCTGGTCTTAAATTAGAGACTGATAACCCAAGAAAGGGTATGAAAATAATTTTTATAGCTCTGTTTAGTTAAGTCAAAGAATTTTGTTTCAAATAATTACCCTTCCTGATGACATTAATATTGAAATAACCTGCTTGAGGAGCTGGATTACTCTTGGCCTTATCTGATTTATCAAAGTCAACCTTGAAATGAAATCACCAGTTAAACCTCTTAAAGCAGTCACCCATGATTTCTAAAAAGGTGATATACTCAGATTAAAAGTACAAACATGGGATTTTATTCAAGTGTGTATTTTCATTCTCCAGCTGAAAGCCATGAGTTTATTCGTTATGTTCATTCAAATGTTACTCTGTTTCAGGTGGCTGTGGTATGATTTCTCTGCATGTGCTTTTAGCCACACATTCACATCACTTTGCATTGTACCAACTAGAGGTTTTTCCTGAAGAACTGGTAGCACATATCCTGTGATTATGGAACTGAGATATGGAAATAGTGTCAAAGTGGTAAAAGTGCTGAGCTGGAAAGGTTCACCTGATATGGAACAGATGTGCCTTTAAATGATACAAATCACATACAGGAGTGGGTAAAATAGAACTCTCATTTAATTAACAGGTCCTTCAAACCCATGTAAATAAAGAAATGTCCCATCTTATCCAACTTTGTTACTCCCTTAAGAGCTTTCACATCAGATCCTTCTTGTTGGCAGAAGAGTGCATGTGAATGGTGGTTATGTCATATAAGTCATTTTGTCATCACTAGAGATTTTACATTCCTTTGGGTTTGGAATACATGGATGGAAGATTAAAGACATCAGGAGATGATCCTTTATTGACTAGATGTTTTGTAGGTTTTATATTTCTGCTTAGAATTAGAACAAAGCATTAAATATAGTAATGTATGTAAGAAACATTCTGTGAGCATAAGGAAACTTAGAGAATTAGAAATAAAAGACAGAATAACACATTCAAAAAATTAATTTTCTTTTTCTGTGAGAAGAAAAGAATAATGACAAAGGAACCTTATATTCACCTGATCATATTTCTCTTGACAGAAATTTAAGAGATTTGTGACAGAGATAAAAATACTATTACTGGGAGAGAGTTTAAGTGGGAGAATGTCTTCTACTGAAACTGCAGATTCAGTGTAAATGGGAGTAGCCAAGTTCTTTAGCTGAGAGGGTGGCATAAGGGCAAAGTGAGCAAATTTTGTAAGAGAAATCATCCAGATATCAGCATTTCTGTAGGAAAACTTTCAAAATGCAGGCATGAAGGAAACAGGAATTGTAGATTGCAGGTCAGCCATTGAGAGGGCAGAAAACTTCTTAAGAGGGAGTAAAGAGTGCAAGGAAGCATCAAGAGTGTCTCGTCAGTCACCATGGCAATGGAAAGATCAGGATTGTGATGGCAAATTATGTGCCCTGAAGCACTGAATGGAAGGATTGAGTACAAGGGGAGGGGATGCTCAGCAACACCTGAGAGAGGAGCAGGGAGGAGGACAAGTCAGGTTTGCTGAGGATCATGTAAATTAGGGTCCTATCTGCTAACAGCAAACAGCTTACATCAGCATGTCCAGAGCCAGGTTTCTTCAGGCTAGTGCTGAGATCACAAGCTGCCCCACATTTTTGTTTCTGAGACCTCATGACCCAGCAATGCCTTTGGTTTTCTCAGCCAGTGAATACAGTTGGCACTGCCGAAATAAGAGCTTTGTTCTTCTGGGAGGCAAATGTCAGCTATGTCTTGTTTTGAGGTGAACTAATAGGAGGCCTTACATAATTCAAGTCTTAAACCAGAGAATAAATTAATTTTGTAGAGTATGGTAGGGATGCAGGCAAATTACCTGTGGTCTGTCTGCTATAGGCTTAACAACGTGAAGAAAGGATTGTTATATTCTTCTAGCAGGATGCTTAGTTTTTTGCTCTCCTATTGAGTCTTGTAGTTACCCCTAATAAAGGGTAACCAGAAAACAGAGCTCATTAGTGAAATTTGGATCTTTTCCACTCCCAGGCCATGTCTTTAGTGTTTATTTTGAGTATTGTATCAGACTGAGCCCTTTAGGAAGAATTTTACACCCTGTTTCTTTTACTGGAAGCAATATTACAAGGAGTTCTTTAATAATAAATGAATCTTAAAGGTGCAGGTACTGAATTTTCTAAGACTGGAGTTTTTATAGCAACAGATAAAATCGTGCCCACAGTTCTACTACAAACCTCATTTTGGAAGGATCTGTAAATCTTCTACAATACTCATCTGAGGGGGGGAAACAAAAAGGCAGGGGTACCAGAGAGTGTTTGTATTCATTAAACTTTTGTATTTCACCTGAAAGCAAAAGCAAAAAAAAAAAAGCAAAAGCTACCTGAAAGCAATATACTTTTGCTCTAAAGGTGCCTGTTTAATTAGATAATTGCACAGTAAACTTTAATGCTTTCTCTAATTTCATCGAGGATTAGTATGCTGGGAATTGAAGCTATTTGAATACTGGAGACAATTTCTACAATCTATCCTACTGACAAATGATCAGGCCATAAGGGAGTTAATTGCAGTCCTGCTGCATGTACTCTATCTCTCAAGTGAGTATATTTGTTCCCTTTTTTGCTGAAAAGGTGTTTCTTGTGGCAGACTGTAAGTCCAATACCATTTTTACCAGACTGGCCTTTTTGGGACACTGCACAGCCAAACGCAGAGATCTTTTGGGAGTGGAACAAGGATACCTCCTCCTGTTCTCTGGATGCAAGCAGCAGTTCGTGTTGTCCTGTGCTGTGTGCTCCCCCTGTGCTCCAGAGTACAGAGCACGTGGACTTGTATGCAAGGCTGACCTCCTTTCCCCACTGCTCTCAAGCAACATTGTTTGACTAGGCTGGTGAATTATATAGCAGTCACTGATGCACTGAGCATGAATAATTCAAGATAGATTGAATTTTAAACTACTGAGAGCACTCTTGGAAGATAGATGAGCAGAGGTGGGGTGCAAGTCAAACCCTTGGCACCAAAGTACCAAACCTGAGGCAAAGGGAATACCAAGCATTTAATTGCTTTTGCTGTGCCCAGTGTGATGAGTGGATTCAGCATCTGGGCAAGAGCAGTCGGGGTAAAGCAGGTACAGGCAGTATGGAAAAAGGCACATATGGCGTACAGAGCAACCCATGCCTCAGCTCTAGGAGGCAAAATACCTCCTGTCTCATGACAGATGTTCAGTGTGTCCCCTCAGGGATGTGTCTCCCAACAGATTTCAGAACCTGTCCAGTGTTTCAAGGCTAAAGGGGAAGGCAAAAGATCTCTTCTTGGCACTGTTCATTTGCCCTTGACAGATAAAACATTTTCCCCTAAGTGGGGGCCAAAAAAAATATTTTTTTCTCTCAAAAAAAAAAAAAAAAAAAAAAAAAAAAAAAAAAAAAAAAGTTTTTATAATATTTATTT